>JAPEBW010001389.1:0-25075 GCA_027405785.1 Ophiocordyceps robertsii | reverse complement strand
AACCGGGGGCGACGATAAGTAATTACTATAAAGGTAATTATAATAAAAAACATAAAGAGGGCCTTTTAGCTAAAAACGCTAGTTAACTTAGCGGACTATATCTTAGCTTAAGCACTATAAGCTTATTTAAACCTTTTCGCACTTATAAAGGCACTTAAGTAACTCTTATTTTAACTAGGCGTAGACTATAAGATCTATCTTACTTTAAATAAGGATAGTAAGGAGCTGCTACTACTATAAAGGCCCTTTTACGATATATTAAAAGAAGAACTCCTTATCCTCCGGAAGACTTTAAACGAGCTACTAAAAGCGAACCTTATCCGCTTATATAGTTTGTTAGCCGCGGCGCTAGTATTATTTATAAGGAAGGCTAATAGCTGCTTACGCTTTTACTATAACTACTAAGCTTTAAATATAATTATAAAAAGGGATCGGTATACGCTATTATTAATTATAGAAACGCTAAGGATATTAATAAAAGCATATTAGTTTATAAAACTTAACGTTATTATAGCATTTTATAAGATTAAAATCGCGGAGGGCTATAAGTTTAAGATAGCCTTTTAAATAAGGTTTAGACTATTTAAGTAGTAAGTATGCTTATTTAGCCTTATAAAAACGCTAGTTACTTTTTAACGCTATATTAACTAAGTGCTAAAAGACTACTTTTATAAGTTTATTATAGCGTATATAGATAATATTTTAATTTACTTATTAAGGTTACTCCGCGATTATTAAGATAAAGTAGTAAAGGTACTTAAAAAGTGATAAAAAGTAGGCCTTATACTAAACCTATAAAAATATAACTTTATAACGAAAAAAGTAAAGTACTTAAGCTTTATTATATAAGCTAAGGGTAAAGTTTAGTGCGACTTAAAGAGGATTTAAGCTATTTAAATATAGTAAGTGCTAAGGAATATAAAAGGCGTTTAAAGCTTCTTTAAGTTCGTAAATTACTACTATACCTTTATCCTGCTTTATACTAAGGCCTTATAGTACTTAAACGGCTTTTATAAAAAAAACGCGACGTTTTTATAGACTAATAAGCACTAAGCCGCGTTTAAGTTTATTTAAAAAGCATTTTATAACGCGCTAGTGCTATAGCTATATAACCTTAAAAAGAAAACGTACTTAAAAGCAAACTACTTTAAATATATAATAAGTAGCGTATTAATATAAGTAAGACTAAATAGGATATAATACTTAGTAAGTTTCTTCTTAAAACGAGTTAATATAATAAAGTATAATTACTTAATCTACGATAAGGAGTTACTTATAATTATATAATACTTAGACTTTTAAGGGGTAAAGTTATATAATACGTTAGTATTTATAGTGCTAATAGATTATAGGAATTTAAAGTACTTTATAATAAAGAGAAAGTTAAATAAAAAGTAAAGTAAATAAGCGATAAAGCTCGCCTTATATAACTTTATATTAAAGTACTGCTTAAGGAGGTTAGCGGTAATATATAACGCTTTATCGCGCCGCGATTAAGATAAGCCGATAAGGATATTTAATAAAAGAGAAATAAGATACGTAGTATAAATTATCCCGGATAGCGCGCGATTATTAAAACATTAAGTCCTTTTTAGCGGTAAGTATATAAACCTCTTATAATAATTAGTATAAAAAGAACGTACTATCGCGATAATATAAGTAAAGGAACAGAATATAAAGTTAATTACTTATATAAGTAAGGCGGACGACTTTATACCTTAAAATAAAAGCAAGGCGAACGAAAGCGGAGTTTAGCTAAAACTTAACTTAAACTTAAGCTAAGGCGCACTTAAGGAATAAGTATAACCGGCTTATATATTTAATAAGTAAGAGATATAGGAGCGGTAGATAGCGATATTATAAAAGGATAAAAAGTACTAAGTAGTATTTTAAGTAGTGCGGAATAGCGACCGGTCGCTTACTTAAAAATAGTAATTAAAGGTTTAAGTAAGTAAGTATATAATTAATATAAAAAGGCGCTTTTACTTTAAAAACTAGCTTTAAGTGCTAAGTAAGGCTTAATACCTTAAAAAGAGGAAGGATAAAGAGCTAAATAAGCTTTAAATATTAATTACTTAGCGGATATATAACTTAATAGCGGTAAAATACTTAGGGTATAAGGGGACGCTTACGATACTAGCTTAAAAGTTCTTTTAGCTACGCTAGTTATTAATAGTATACTAGCTTATTATAAACTACGGGCCGTATAATAAGGGGTATATTTAAAGGTAACTTTAAAAAGGGCTTTTTTAACTATTACCGCCTTTTATATAGCTATTTATATACTTAACGATAGACTTTATAGTTAACTTACTGCTAATAAGAACTAAGGGCTCTTAAAACCTTTAAATAATAATAGACCGGCTAATAAAAGCGATAACTTTAAAAGCAATGCTAATAATAAAAGTAGTAATATATACTATTAAGTTCTTATAATCCTACTTCCGCTTTTATAAAATACTAAAGTTTAATATCTTAAATTAAAAGTCGAACTAAATAAGGTAATTTTAAAAGGAATTTTACTAATAGACTAAGGTTTAAAGGAAACTAAGTTTAGCTTACTACCTATAGATTAATAAAGTAACGGAGTATATAAACTAAGAGGTATAAGTATACCTTTATATATATATTTACTATAAATAAGATAACTAAAAAGTATAGCTACTTTACGCTTAAGCGGCGCTTAATAATTAGGTAGTATTGATAATAAGTATAAGCCCCTTCTTTACTATATATAAGTATAATATTAAGCCGATTTAGATTATATAAGAAAAGGGACCGCTTATACTAAACGCGGAGAGCGTACGGAGCTTTATATAAAGAATAAAGGAAGTCGCCGACTTTCTTTAAACAGCGATCGCCGTATTATAAGTAAGATAAAAGGAGATAGCAAACCGGTTATATATACCGGTAAAAAGACTTTAAGTGTTAAGGGCCTACGTACACTTAGCTTAATAGCACGTGGCCGAATAAATGTTTATTTAAAGCTAAAGAGGGAAAGGGGAAATCTCTATTTAAGCTACATAGCTTCGTACTTTATAAGGGTCGCTTAAGTAGCCCGTACTTAGGTTAAGTTCGGGTCGAACTTAGGCTAAGTTCGGGTAAAGTTCTATACGACTTTAGCTATACGTCGGCCCGACTTTAAGTCGTTCGCTATAGTAGCCGAATAAATGTTTATTTAAAGCTAAAGAGGGAAGGGGGAAATCTTTATTTAAGCTACGTAGCTTCGTACTTTATAAGGGTCGCTTAAGTAGCCCGTACTTAGGTTAAGTTCGGGTCGAACTTAAGCTAAGTTTAGGTAAAGTCCTATACGACTTTAGCTATATATCGGCCCGACTCCGGGTCGTTCGCTATAATATAACTATAGCTCTTCCTATAGTATAGCCTATAATACTATCCCCCCTTTAAGCTATCGCGCACCGGGGTATATAATATTAGCGCCCCGCCCCCCCCCGCTTCGCACTTAGCGTTAATCGGTATAGTCGTCCTTATTATGCTTATAATTATACGCTTATACCTCTTTAAATAACGTTGCGTTAAGACGTTAGATATATTATACGCTCGCCTATTCGCGCTACTATATCGTCCTTAATAGCGCTAAGGCGGTATAACATATCTCCTCCGCTTACCGCTAATATTAGTGCTTAAAGCACGTCTTTCCTACCCGCCGCTTATAGTCCTTAAGTATAAATACCCTTCCTCTCTCCCTTTCCCTCTCTTCTTTCTTTTCCTTCTTTAATTATTAATCTACCTACGCGCGCGCCCCCTCTTATAATAGCTTCGCCGCGCCGCGCCTTAATATATCTACTACGTCCCCTTAAGCCTTATCTCCCGCTATATTATAGGCGTCTACCCGTCCGGCGCCTCCTAGCACGCCCGGCGACTACGCGCTGCCGCCTTTATATTAGTCTTCGCGCCCGCCGTCGTCGCTTAGTAAGCGGAGCGCGATATATAGTACTACTATACGGCGCCCCCCCTACCTTGCGTATATCGGACGTATAGTATCTCTTAACGCGGATACTTAGTATAAAGCTTACTAAAATTAAGCCTCGCCCCGCGCTTATAATTATTTTACCTACGCTTACGCTAAATTATACTATTTGCTTATACGTCCCCGTTTTTAGACTATATAAGATATAATGCTAACGCGATATTAGTATACTAGCAATACGGTCGCCGCCGCAAACGCGCTTTAAGATTATACGTCTTAAAAGACGTTTAAAGATTGCCGTATTAACCTATATATACGTTCTCCGATCTTTAATAGATATTAGCTAAAGAGATATTACTAACGATTGCTATAGTATATAGAGTTAGCTCGTGCTACTATTATAGCGCGCTAAGCTTAAATATACCTTAATATTTAAGGTTAATCTATCGGTATTAGCGGGTAGTAAGTAGTTTGCTTTAATCGAGTCGTAGTTCTTTATATATCCCGTTTATATCCGCTTTATATCTTATTATATCTTATTATATCCCTTATTAGTCTTATTATTATCTATACTTAGTGCGCGTTTATAGCGTGTCCTCCTTATGCTTATCGTTTAAAATCGTCTTAATATCTACTAAGCGTAGCCCGAAATTCCCTCTTATTTTTCCCGGTTTTCCTCCTTTTCTCCGCTACTTCCCTTATCCTATCCCTTACTACCCGGCTCGGCCTACTATCGTCCTTTTACCTCGCCCCCGTCGTTTTTTATTACGTTGCTATATCGTCCCTCGAATTCCTTTAAGGCGATTATATCTTAAAAGTCGCTAATTAGCTACTATATTAAGTTAGCATACCTATATTACTTTACTAAGACTTAGCGCTATCTCCCCCTTTTAATCCGTCTTTACCGGGCCTGCTTAATCTTCTTTACGATATACTTTAGTTCGTTATCCTCCTTAATTACTAGCGGTAGCTAGTAGTCGTCGACTACTTAGCTAAGTAAGGGGTTATCCGCTATATAGCGGAGGAACTTTATATATAGTCTCTTATATACCCTCTTTAGTATATTAAGTTCTACTATATATAGGCTAACTACCTTTATTATAGTATACTTTTAGTATAGTTAGTCGAGCTTCCGGTAAGGCCTATCCGTAGTATACTTCCTTATATTTAGCTATACCTTATCGCTTACTTAAAGTCTTTTTACTAGCGTATAAGACCGGTTTGCTATCTCCTCTTGCTTTGCTTATAACGCGGCGATCGCCGTTTAAAGGAAGTCGGTAACTTCCCTTATCCTTCGCGCAAGGCTCTATACGCCCTCCGCGTTTAGCGTAAGCGGTCCCTCCTCCTATGCGATTTAGATCGGCTTAATATCGTACCTATACGTAGTAAAGAAAGGGCTTATACCCGTTATCGATACTACTTAGTTATTAAGCGCCGTTTAAGCATAAAGTAGCTATGCCCCTTAGTCGTCCTACTTATAGTAAACGTATACGCAGAGGTATACTTATACCTTTTAGTTCGCGCGCTCTATCGCCTTATTAGTCTGCGAGTAGTAAGCTAAACTTAGTTTCCTTTAAACCCCGGTCTATTAATAGAATTCCTTTTAAAATTGCTTTATTTAGTTCGTCCCTCGATTTAAGACGATAGATTTTAGCATTTTATAAAAGCAGAAGTAAGACTATAAGAACTTAGTAGTATATGCTGCTACTCTTATTATCGGTATCGCTTTTAAAGTTATCGCCTTTATTAGCCGGTTAGTTATTACTTAGAGGTTCCGGGAGCCCTTAGTCCCCGTTAGCAGTAAGTCGACTATAAAGTCTATCGTTAAGTGTGCGAACGGCTATATAAGGGGCGGCAATAGTCGGAGAAGCCCCTTCCGGAGTTACCTTTAAATATGCCCCTTACCGCACGGCCCGTAGTTCGCGACGAGCCGGCGCACTGTCGATAACTAGCCCGGCTAAAAGAACTCTTAGGCTAGTATCGCGAGCGTCCCCTCGCGCCCTAAGTATCCTACCGCCGTTAAGTCGTATATCCGCTAAGCGATTAATACCCGGAGCTTATCTAGCTCTTCGTCCTCCCCCTCCTTAAGGTATTAAGCCTTACTTAGCACCTAAAGTTAGTCTTTAAAGCGGAGGCGCCCCCTTACGTTAATTATATATTTACTTACTTAGACCTTTAATTGCTATTTTAAGGCAAGCGATTAATCGCCGTTCCGCACTACTTAAAATACTGCTTAGTACTCCTTATCCTTTCGTAGTATCGCTATTTACTATTCCTATATCTCTTACTTATTAAATACGCAGGCCGGTTATGCTTATTTCTTAGGCGCGTCTTAGCCTAAGTTCGGGTTAAGTTTTAGCCGAACTCCGCCCTCGTTCGCCCCGCCTTTATCTTAAGGTGCGGGGTCGTCTGCCTTACTTATATAGGCGATTAACCCCGCGTTCTTATCCCCCTCCTATATTATTATAATAATACGCTCTTCTTATACTAATCGTTATAAGAAGTTTACGTACTCGCCGCTAAGGGGGACTTAACGTCTTATTAATCGCGCGCTATCCGGGATTATCTATACTATATATCCTATTTCCCTTTTATTAGATACCCCTTCCGGCTTATCTTAATCGCGGCGCGATAAAGCGTTAAGTACTACCGCTAACCTCCTTAAGCGGTACTTTAATATTAAGTTATATAAGGCGAGCTTTATCGCCTATCTGCTTTACCTTTTATTTAACTTCCTCTTTATTATAAAGTACTTTAAATTCCCGTAATCCGTTAATACCGTAAATACTAGCGTATTACGTAACTTTGCCCCTTAAAAGTCTAAGTATCGCATAATCGCGAGCAACTCCTTATCGTAGATTAGGTAATTATACTCCGCTACGTTAAGTCGTTTCGAGAAGAACCTTACTAAGTGTTATATCCCGTCCGGTCTTACTTATATTAACACGCCGCTTATTACGTATTTAAAGTAGTCCGCCTTTAAGTACGTTTCCTTTTTAAGGTTATATAGCTATAGTACTAGCGCGTTATAAAATGCCTCTTAGATAAACTTAAACGCGGCTTAGTGCTTATAAGTTTATAAGAACGTCGCGTTCTTTTTATAAAGGCCGTCTAAGCACCGCGAGGCCTTAGCGTAAAGCGGGATAAAGGCATAGTAGTAATTTGCAAACTTAAAGAAGCTCCGAACGCCCTTTACGTTCCTTAGCGCTTACTATATCTAGATAGCCTAGATCTTCTTTAAGTCGCACCGGACCTTACCCTTAGCCTATATAATAAAACCTAAGTACTTTACTTCTTTTATTATAAAGTCGTATTTCTATAGGTTTAGTATAAGGCCTACCTTTTATAACTTTCCGAGCACCTTCGCTACCTTCTCTTAATAGTCGCGGAGCGACCTTAATAAGTAGATTAAAACGTTATCTATATACGCTATAACGAACTTATAAAGGTAGTCCTTAAAAACTTAGTTAATATAGCGCTAGAAGGTAGCCGGCGTTCTTATAAGGCTAAATAGGTATACTTACTATTCGAATAGTCCGAACCTCGTTTAAAAGGCTATTTTAAACTTATAGCCCTTTGCGATTTTAATCTTATAAAACGCTATAACGATATCGAGTTTCGTAAACTAACATACCTTCGCTAGTGTCCTTAGCGTTTTTATAATTAAGGGTAGCGTATACCGGTCCCTTTTCGTAATTATATTTAAGGCCCGGTAGTTATAGTAAAAGCGTAGTTAGCTATCGGCCTTTCTTATAAATAGTACTAGCGCCGCGGCTAACGAACTGCTTAGGCGGATAAGGTTCGCCTTTAGTAGCTCGTTTAAGGTCTTCCGGAGGACGAGGAGTTCTTCCTTTAATATATTATAAAGGGGCCCTTATAGTAATAGCGGTTCCTTACCGTCCTTATTTAAGGTAAGATAAATCTTATAGTTTACGCTTAGTTAAAATAAAGGTTACTTAAGTGCTTTCGTAGGTGCGAAAAGGTCCGGATAAGCTTATAGTGCTTAAGCTAGGATATAGTATACCGGGTTAACCGGCGTCTTTAGCTAAAGGGCTCTTTCTATATCTTTTATCGTAACCGCCTTTATATTAAGCGCTTATTATCGCCCTTAGCTATCCCTTTAGGCCCTTTCTTATCGGCACTCCGCCGCGAAGATAGAGGCGCTTACTAGCTTTGCCTCTTAAATATTCGTAATCTTCGCGGCTTCCTTTAATCCTTAAAGGCCGATCTAAATCCCCGCTTTTCTATACCGGATCCGATCCCCTTTAGCATTATAGACTACCTCGTTCTTCTTTATCCACGGTCTCCTTAAGAACATATTATAGCTTAACTCCGGTACTATATAAGCGAATATTTATTTTAAGTGCCCGTTAATCTCTATCTTAAACGCTACGATCCCTTTTATTTAAAGCGTTAGTATGTCCTTTAAGAAAGGCCGTAGTAGCCTCCTCGTCTTATCCGCGAAGGGCATTTATAGCTTTATCGCTACCCCCTCGCTTACTACGGCATAGTAGTTATAGCCTATATTTATAAGTGCGTTAAGCCTTTTTTTCTTATTAATGCTAACCTTAAGCAGTACTAGGTCTAGTATAAGGTGCTTCCTTATCGACCTTTAAGCCGCTTACTATTTCTTTTTCTCTTTTAGCGCCCGACTTTATACTAGGGTTCCTCTTTTCCCGAATCGGAATCTACTTCGGTTACCTCTTCGGTTATAGCCGCGGCTACCTATAAGGTTCCTTCTTTCTTCTTTTTATAGAAGCGGGCGATATGCCTTATTATCCCGTAGGCGAAACACCTCTATATATTAAGCCGGCTTTATCCTCCTCCCGGCTAGGTTATAGCGTTAATTCTACTTATTAAGGTATTACCCTTTAAGTCTTTTTAGTCTTAAGTTCCCCCCCTTATTACCTTCTTCCGGCCTTAAAACGGCTGCTTAGTTTACTAGACCTTTTTTAGCTTTACCGCGATCTACGCTACTTAATTAGTATATACTAAAAAGCTTAAAGTTAAAAGGTTAACCGTCGCGAGCGCCTCCTTAAGGCGAAGGCCTAGGGCGCCCTTTAGGAACACGATCTATATATCGCATAGCTACGACCTCCCTCCCGCCTCGAAGAGCTTTTGCTCGAACTTAAAGAGGAACGCCGCGAATATCTAGTTCTCTCTTTATTTAATCGTACGGATAGCCGCCGCCGCCCGCGATTAAATATCGACGTTAAGGTAGATCGAATTAAGGTACTTAAGGAACTCCTACTAGTTATAACCTCGGTCCGCGCCGGTGTTATAGTAAGTCGCTACGGTCTGCTATAGCCCCGTATTTAGGTAGTTATAGATTAAGTAGAAAACCTTCCTTAAGCTCGAGAAGAAGTCTTAATCGATCTCGCACTTTTCTTATATATATCGTGCTTAAGGCGTGAAGTAGCGCCGCTAGCCGTCGAATTTCCTTAGCGCCGGAAGTAGCTTCCGCTAGTCTTTCTTTTTCGTTACTTCCTTCTTTATTATAGGTATTGCGGCCCCCGCTATCGTATCGTAAGGTAGTATTAAACTACCGATTAGTAAGCCGGCCCCTCTTTATATATATATCCTTACCATCTCCTTTAGCTTTTATATTAAGGCCCCGAACTAGCTTATTAGCTATTAAATCTGCTGCTAGCTTGCCTAAACTTAGTAGCTCGTCTTAATAGCCCCTGCTTATAGCGAGAAGATCGCTTATTCGACCCTTATCTAAATATTAGCCTTTTTTAGCCCTCCCTCTTAAGCCTTATAAGCATAGCCCTCTTATACCGGGTAGGCTCCTTACTCGCGCTATATTATAGTTAGCGAGTCTTTTCTTAAGTCGTATAACCTCGTTTAAAAAGAGCTTTAGATATATTAAGGGCCTGCGTATACTTAGCTTAGTAGCACGTAGCTAAATAAATGTTTATCTAAAGCTAAAGAGGGAAGAGGGAAATCTCTATTTAGGCTACGTAGCTTCGTACTTTATAGGGGTCGCTTAAGTAGCCCGTACTTAGGTTAAGTTCGGGTTAAACTTAGGCTAAGTTCGGGTAGAGTCCTATACGACTTTAGCTATACGTTAGCCCGACTCCGGGTCGTTCGCTATAGTATAACTATAGCTCTTCTTACGGCATAGCCCGTAATATTAAGTAAGCGATAAAGTATAGCTAAATATAAGGAAGTATACTATAAATAGGCCTTATTAAAAGCTTAACTAGCTATACTAAAAGAATATTATAATAAAAGTAGTTAGCTTATATATAGTAAAACTTAATATACTAAGGAAGGTATATAAAAAACTATATATAAAGTTCCTTTACTATATATTAAATAACCTTTTACTTAGCTAAGTAGTTAATAACTATTAGCTACTACTAGTAATTAAGGAAGATACTAAACTAAAGTACGTCGTAAAGAAGATTAAGTAAGCTTAGTAAAAATAGATTAAAAGGGTAAGATAGCGCTAAGGCTTAGTAAAGTAGTATAAGTATATTAACTTAATATAGTAGCTAATTAGCGACTTTTAAGATATAATCGCCTTAAAAGAATTTAAAGAACAATATAGTAATATAATAAAGAATAATAAGGGTAAGGTTAAAGGATAATAGTAAACTAAGCCGGGGAGTAAGAGATAGGATAAAGGAAGTAGCGGAGAGAAGGAGGAAAACCGGGAAAAATAAGAGGAAGTTTTAAGCTATGCTTAGTAAACGTTAAGACGATTTTATACGATAAGCATAAAAAAGATACGCTATAAACGCGCACTAAGTATAGATAATAATAGGATAAATAAAAGATATAATAAGATATAATAAAATATAAAGTAAATATAAATAAGATATATAAGAAACTATAACTTAATTAAAGTAAACTACTTACTACTTACTAATATTAATAAATTAACTTTAAATATTAAGGTATATTTAAGCCTAGCGCGCTATAATAATAGTATAAGCTAACTCTATATATTATAGAAATTATTAGTAATATCCTTTTAGTTAGTATTTATTAAGGATCGCAGAACGTATATATAAGTTAGTATAGTAATCTTTAAACGTCCTTTAAGATATATAGTCTTAAAGCGCGTTCGCGGCGGCAACTATATTGCTAGTATACTAATATCGCGTTAGTATTATATTATATATAGTTTAAAAACGGGGACGTATAAGCAAATAGTATAACTTAGCGTAAGCATAGGCAAAATAATTATAAGTATAAGGTAAGGCTTAATTTTAATAAGCCTTATAGTAAGTGCTTATATTAAAAAACGCTATACGTTTAATATATATAAGGTAAGGGGGGCGCCGTATAGTAATACTATATATCGTACTCCGCTTACTAAGCGATAATAGTAAGCGCGAAGACTAAAATAAAAGCGGTAGCGTATAGTCGCTAAGCGTGCTAAAGGGCGCCGGATAAGTAAATGCTTATAATATAGCAAGAGATAAAGCGCGGGGGGTTATAGTAAATATATTAAGGCGCGGCGCGGCGAAGCTATTATAAGAGGGGGCGCGCATATAAGTAGATTAATAATTAAAGAAAGAAAAGAAAAAAGAGAAAGAGAGGGAGAGAGGAAGGGTATTTATACTTAAGGACTATAAGTAGCGGGAAGGTAAAATATACCTTAAGCATTAATATTAGCGGTAAGCAGAGGAGATACGTTATACCGCCTTAGCGCTACTAAGGATAATATAGCGGCGCGGATAGGTAAGCGTATAACGTATTTAATGCCTTAATATAACGTTATTTAAGGAAGATATTAGTATATAATTATAAGTATAATAAGGACGATTATACCGATTAATATTAAGCGCGGAGCGGGGGGGCGGGGCGCTAACGTTATATACCTTAGTGCGCGATAGCTTAAAAGGGGGATAGTATTATAAGCTATGCTATAAAAAGAGCTATAATTATATTATAGTAAATAACTTAAAGTTAGGCTAATATTTAGCTAAAGTTATATAAGACTTTACTTAAACTCGGCTTAAGTTTAACTTAAACTTAACTTAAGTATAGGCTACTTAAGCAACCTTTATAAAGTACGAAGCTATATAACTTAGATAAAGATTTCCCCTTTCTCTTTTTAGCTTTAAATAAATAATTATTCGGCTACGTACTACTAAATTAAGTATACGCAGGCCTTAAATACTACTTAAAGATAACTTTAAGTATAGAACTTAAGAAACGAAGGATAAAATAGCTATATATAGTATTATTACGAGTATTACTCTTAAGATAAAGGAACTTATTATAGATAACGGGTAAGATAAGGAAATAACCGCTAAATAAATAATAAACTTAATTAAAGTATCTTTAATAAAAGTCTTAAAAGTTGCTTTTTATATAACCTTTATAAAATTTATTACCTTTAACTTAAAAAAGTTTATTAGTATAAAGGAGTTTATAAAGAAGCTATATTAGTATTAAGATTAGCTTATTATAGTAAAGAAAGGTTTACTAAAACGACTTTTTATAATTATGCTTTTAAAGGTATTCGAAAATAACGTCTTAATTAATATAGTAACTAAACCTATAACTAATAGTAAGGGAATTATATTATAAAAGATAAGCTATATAAATAGCTTATAAGAGTTATAAGAGCCGAAAAATTTAAATCCTTAGTTAATATTACGTTTAGTAAGGCTAAGGGTCCCGGTAATAATAGTAAAAGCGGTATTAAAGGCTTTAAGGAGGACTTTAATAAGAATATTAGTTTAAGTAGACTAAGTAAGAAATATAATACCTTTAAAGAGACCGTTATTTTAAAGTGCGGCTACTATATTAAGCTAAGGAAAGTTATATATAAAAAGCCGGACTATTAAACTAAGTATCTTAATAAGGCCCTTAAATTTTAAAAGGTATTTTAAGCTATTAAAGCCGCGACTAGCAATAAAAGAAATAAAACAAGCAACGCGGCTATTATAATAGCTAGTAGTAAGTTTAACGGCTACTTCTTAAGCAGTGCCGTTATAAATAAACATAAGCCCGTTTAAGATAAAGCTATTATAGACTTTAAATACGCGACTTATTACTTTAACGACCTTAAATAGTTTACCGATATAAAAGCCGTAAACCCTATTTTAATAATATTGTCGAATAGTAGCCCGCTATAAGTAAAAGCTAGAAGCACCGTTAAAGTTATTATTAGTAATATTACGTTAAAGCTATTAAATATTAATTATATGCCGGTATCGCCGGCTAACCTTATTAGCAATTAGTGCTTTAAGGAGAAAGGCATTAAGCTTAACGATATTAAGGAACGACTATTTTATATACCTTTTAAGACTAAGATCTATAATATTACTTAGAAAATACGTATTATAAGGATCTTAAATATAAGGCTAAGGGGCATATATACGGCCTTAAGCCTTATAGCCTTATTATATACTTAGCGATATATAAATTACGGGATAATATACCGCCGCCTTAGCTACGCTAGCTTAAAGAAGGTCCTTTAAGTATATAATAAGGCTAGCCTTAAGATTAATAAAGAAAAGGCTAAGAGATTATATTATAAAGCTTATTACTTAAAGAAAGCGGACGTAATAATTAGTTATAACATAAGCGTAGTAGCTTAAGCGTTCTTTATATATATATATTAAGACTTCCTTTAATATAAGTAAGCCTATAAGCTATAGGGGCATTAACTATTGCCTTTATAGTATTAACGTCTTTACCGGATTTTACTAAGCACTATTTTCGTCTATAAGGGATCGGGCCTTTAATATAATAAAAGCCTAGAGGTTATAAGTTAAGAATAGCGCTGCTAGCGCCTTTATTTAAGTGCTAGCCTTCGATAATATAACGGAATTCTATATTAAGAAGATAAAGGCTTAGTTAAGGGAGGACTACTTTATACTACGCTATAGCGCACCTTATATATCTTAGCAAAACGGTAAGGTAAAAAGAGCTAGCCGCACGCTTATAAAGTCCGTAAAGGTAATATATATTAAGATAGGGCTACCGGAATTCCTTTAGCTTTAGTATATAAAAATAGCTATATATATAGCGAACCTCTTACCTATACGCGGCACGGCTTTAAGGAAGGCGCCGCTAAAAGCCCTACTTAAGGAGATTAAGGTTCCCTATATATACTTTATTAAATATATCCGGACTTAAGGTTATATCGTATATATAACTAAGCCGCAAAAGATATTAACTAAGACGGCTAAAATAAACCTTAAGGCGTAAAAGAAAAGACTTATAGGTCTTAAAAGGCTTTATAGTTATATTTATAAGGTATAGCTCCTTAACTAAAAGAAAATTATAATTACTAAGGACGTACGCTTCTATAAAGCAATTAAGAAGACCTTACCCCTTAAAGAAGAAGACTATAATATTACGGTCTTTAATAAAGATAAGGATAACGCTAACTCTATAAAGGATATAATACTATATCGCTTAAGCTATTATAAGACCCTTAACCGTTAAGATAACCTTAACTATAATAAGAACGATAAATCTAAGGGGGGTAGGCTAGGTAGCCTTTAAGATAAAGGTAACGAGCTAAGGCAGTAGTAAGCTTTAAAGCTACTGCCCCTTAAGTAGTAATAGGCTTTATAGCTATTGCTATTAACCCTTTATAATACCCCTTCCCCGCTTATAATTATAATAAAGCTAGGCGATAATAATATAGATATCTTAATGCTAAATACCTTAGTTTAAGGGCTAGAGGTATACTTAAGAGAGACTATAAAGGTTTAAAGTAGCTTAAGGACGGCCTTTATAAGTGCGGGTTACCTTAAGACTTTTTTAGAGACCTTATAGCTAAAGATACGCTTAATTCCCTATACGCTAAATCTTAGTAGTAAGAGACTTATAAATTCCCCGCTTAAGGCACTACGGGCTAATAAGATATACCGACTTAATAATCGGCTAACTCGCTAATAAACTAGTTATATAGTAGCGGTTAAGGGAGGGCCTTAAAAGACTATATTAAGGGCTTTAATAACGGAGCTTATTATTATAGACTAATACTAAAACTTATTTAAGGGGGGCGTATTAATAGCTTTTAAAGTAATCTACTAAGAGAGGGACTAATTTAATAACTTAAGTAATTAGCTAGTCCTCTTTCTATTTAATACGATAATCGCTACTATAAAGGGTTTGCTAATAACTTAAAAATAAGCCTTTAAGCGGGATAACTATAAGACCCGCTAGCTGCCCGCGATAAGGCGGGAAATTAATAAATTAAAGTAAAAGAATGCTTAAAGCCTTATATATAAACTACTAAGGGCTTAAGTCTTTAATAGGAAATAGTTTTATCTTAAAAAGTAAGTTAAAGGCAGAGAACCTCTTATAAAGGCCCGTTAAGTCGTTTAAAGAGACTAAGACTTAAAAGATAAGCCTACGGAGGAGCTTTATATAGCAGTAGTATACTAAGCCTTGTTAAAGCTATTTATAACGATCGTTATAGTTAAGAACTTAAAATAAGAACAATTTAATATTATTTACGCTTATATATATATAGAAGTATAAAAGGAGGCTTTTGTTATATAGCCTTATAAGCTTAAAAATAGCACGGGCCGGGTTTATAGGCTTAATAAGGCCTTATATAATTATAAAAGCTTGCTTAAGTAGTAGTATAACTAAGTAAGCGTAGACTTAAGAAAACATAGCTTTAAGCGCCTTAAGACGGATAGGTATATTCTTTACTATAAGGTAGGCGAAATACTTATAATTATCTATATAAATAGTTTTATTATAGCGGCACTTACTAAGGAAGCTATTAAGGCCGCCGCCGATATCTTAACCGGGCTATATAAGACTAAATAGCTTAGCAAGCTTTAAGAATTCCTAGGTATTTAATTTAAACGGGATAAGGCGGTAAGAACGATTCTTATATACTAAATAAGGTTCGCTAAGAAAATCCTTAAGAAATTTAGTTAAGAGGTTACCGGAGCTATAAAGGCGCTATAGCTAGCGAGACTTAAGGTTCTTTATAACTAAAAAAGTTAAGAACCTATAATAAACACTATAAAGTAGCTTCGCTAGACTAGTAGCCTTAATTACCTATTAATAAGCACTTAACTAAATATTATATATATATCTAATAAGCTCTTTAAGGCTAGTAATAACTTAACGTATAACTATATAGCGATTATAAAGACGCTATAGCGTTATATTAAGGGCACCTTAAACTACGGGGTCGTAATAAGGGGGAAATACTTAATCGAGGACCTTAAGCTTTAGGTATATATAGATGCCTCCTTTATTAACGATTAAAGCACTTATTGTTTTATAGCGGGCTACGTTATGTTCCTTAGCGATAGGCCTATCTTTTAAAAGAGTAAGAGGTAAATAATTATAGCGACCTTGTTAATAAAAGCGGAGTTTATAAACCTTATACTTATAAGCATAGTGGCGATATAGCAATATAAGCTATTAATAAAGCTAGGCTAGCTATAGCTAAGTCTATCTATAATCTTTATAGATAGCTAAAACGCGAGGCTTGTAGTGCTAAATAGGAATAACTTAGCTAGGACTAAGTATATTAATATCCGCTATAAATAGATTATTTACTATACTAACAAGGGCTTTTTTTAACTAGTATAGGTACGGACTAATAAGATTATCGCGGATAGCCTTATAAAGGGCCTCTTAAGAGAAAAACACGACTAATTCGTCTAGTAGCTAAGAATAAAAAAGGCGGCTAAATAAAGCTTTAAAGGGCTCTATATATAAACAAGGCGTTATATAAGCGGAATAGCTAGTTATAATTAGTTAAGATTAGAAAATACTAAGGCTAGAGTAATATATAAGGGAGAGGCTATATCGTAAGGCTTTATATATATATGCGCTTTATATATAGCTAAGGGGAGGTGTTATAAATATAAGGAGTATATACGCTAAGGCCCTATACTTATTTTACTATAAGAGCTTTAAGCATAGCCTTAGCCCTTATTTATAACGGTTAGCTATATATATATAAAGGCACTCCTTTATATATACATTCCTTCTTAGCTAGCTAGATACTATTAATATCTTTTAAAGCTCCCTCTTTTTATATATATATTATTATTCGTATATACGCCCTATTTTTAAGGTACGTACTAGCGCTAGCCCGCTCCGCTTACTTATAGTGCCTGTGCTTAAAAAGTACCCGTACTTTTTAAATGCCCGTGCCCGCCCGCGCCCGCCCGCGCCCGCCCGTACTTATATACGTAGCTTATCCTTTTAAGTGCTATAAAGGAGCTTTTAAGTTATAAGATAAGGATTATAGTTTATAAAAATAAAGTAAGATAAAACGTATATAAGACTATTAGTAAATTATATTATAATAAAAGTTTTAGTAGCTTTTATATATATATATATATATATATTATATTAGTTATATTTATTCTTTGTTTTTATAAGTACTTTACTATTATTATAATACTTATTAAGCGGCTTTATTTAATTATAAGACTATGCTTACTTAGCTTTAAAATAGCTTTTTATAAAGCTTATAAATTTTACTATAAAGCTGTAAAGCTTTTATAAAATTAATTATCTATATTTTTAGCTGCTTTAAGTTTTACTAATATTATACTATATACTTACTTTTTATATATTACTTATATAGCTACGTAACCTTTATAGTATAGTAATTATATACTTAAAAAGTATACTAGCTATAACGTTAAAGTTAGTTTAAATTTAGTTAAAGGTATAGCCTTTTTAGCTAAGCTAAAAAACCGTGCTAACTTACTATAAAATTAGCTAATTTTACCTTTTAAAAGCGCTTATAAATTCATTAATAGCTTAGCCCCGCTATAAGTAGGCTTACTTAAGCTTAGTCTTACCTAAGCGCGACGACGACTTGTTAAAGGCGCGGCCCTTAGCCTTAGTCTAGTCCTTAACTAAGATAATAAAAAATCTATACCGGATAACTAGCAATTCCGATATTAATAACGCGACGCGGTGCCGATATAATAATTTAGTAAGGGCCCCTTTTAAGACTTAATAAACCCCGAAGCGCCCCCGGCTTAGCTAAAGGCCGGCAAAAATTATATAGCCCGCTAAGCCTCGTAGCGGCTAAAATAAAGCGATAACTTAAAATATGTATTTCGGCGAATAATTAAATACTTATAGGAAGAATTTTATTAACTAATAATAACTAAGAGATATATTAATTACTTATTATAAAGTCGTTATTACTTTATAGCGGGCTTTATAGTAGTTTAAGATAATTAACTAATCGACTTATTTATAGCTAGCGCCCCCCCTTCTTTATATATAGTTATAAGGGCTAATATAGTAAGACTTAAAGTAAAGAAGCGGTAAAGAGTTTTTCTTTAAGCATTTTAGTTTCCCTTTATATAAAAACTAAGCGATAGCTTAAAAACCTAAATTAAGTCCTTAGTATAAACTTAATAATAATAATATATAGCTACGTACTATAAGTCTTATAACTTAAGAGCTTTTTTATAGTTCTTAAAAGGATATATATAGCTTATATACGTAGCTTATATATAGCCTTCTTAGCTATAACTAAATTTGCTTAAAAACGTATTATAAAGCTTTTATAAAAGATATATATAAGGCGGCTTATTAATTAATTTAAGCCCTTTGCTAGTACTATAAGCGAAGTTATAAGCGCGCTTTTAATATTAGCTATATATATAAGTATACGTAAGTATTTAAAAAGTATAAGTGCTTACTAAGTAAGCATAGTATAAATAAGTAAAAAGGGCTAGTATAATAAAAACCTTATTTTATTAATAATCTTAAGTATTAAAAGTACTAATCTTTAGTAAAGTAAATACTGCTAAATATAAAGAAGTAATTAAAAAAGTAAATACGACTAGTTATAAGTTATAACTATTAAAGTAAATATTAGTAGTTATAAAAAGAGATAATATAGCTTAATAGTTAAAGATAGTTAGTATTAGCTATAACTAGTATAAGTTTAATACGCTAATAATTAGCTTATATTAGCTTTAACGAATAATAAGATTAGTATTAAATAGATCGACTAATACTTTATATAATTAACAAATATCTAATATAAAGCTAAAGTTAGTTATAAGTTATAACTATTAAAGTAAATACTAATAGTTATAAAAAAAACGAAATAGCTTAATAGTTTAAGACAGCTAGTATTAGCAATAAGTAGTATAAGTTAAATATACTTATAATTAGCTTAAGTTAGCTTTAGCTAGTAATAAAATTAGTATTAAATAAATTAACTAATACTTTATATAATTAACTAATACTTTATATAAAGCTAAGATAAAAGGCCTTTTTTAAAAAAAAAGGATAAAATCTTATAAAAGGTTTTAAGATAAGGATATTTAGTTTTATAAGCTAGTTATAAGTAATATAGCGAATATTATTAATAACTAGTAATAAAAATAGTATAAGCTATTTATATTAGTTTAAAAAGTAGTTTAATAACTTTATAAGTTATATAAAGTATAAGTTATAAATTAGTATATAAAAGTATATAAAAGCATATAAAAAAAGCTTTTTTATAGCTTTAAAAGGGTATAAAAAGAGGTCCTTTTTTAACTTTTTTCCTTTTTTTAACTAGTTTTAACCTTAAAAATCCGTATAATAAGATACCTTTACTTTATTTAGTTTATATTATAAAATCTAAACGGCCACGCCCGGACTCCTTACTTAGTTCTTAAGGAGCCTTATAAAACCCTGCGATAAAAACGCTTAAAGCACGCACTACGAAGGCTTGCTTAAAAAGATATAACGAATATTATTAATTAAACCCCGCTAAGGTTTTTAAGATATAACTATAAAGGGTTAAGAGCTTACTTAACTATAGTTTATAACGTCTTTAACTAAAGAAGATACTATAAAAACTATTAAGCGGATTCCGCCGGTATCTTTAAGGGATATCTAAGGATTTCCGCGGGATATCTTAATTATAGTTTAACCTATTTTTAACTATAAAAGCACCTTAAAAGATATAGGATAAACCTTACCGCGACTTTTAAGGGATATTTAAGGATATTTAAGGGATTCCCTTAACTATAGTCTATAGTATTTTTAACCGGGCTTATACTTAGTTTATTAAGCGATTTTATAAGGATATTTATAGTTTGTTTACGCACTATAAATAAGTATAGTTAAAGATCCTTAAAATTAGCTTAAAGAACTAAGTATAAAATAGCTAGCTATACCTTTAAAAATAGATAAGCTTTTTACTATTTTTTAACCTTTATATACGTTTATATATAGTAATTAGTTTATTATATTAGCTTAACCGGCGGTAATTAGTTTATAGTACCGGCCTTAATTAGCGGTAATTAGTTTATAATACTAGCCTTAACTAGCGGTAATTAATCCGCGCCTTATCCCCCTATCTTTACGCTATAAAGCATAGTAAATAGTAATAATTCTTACTTATCTAAATAAGAATCCCTTAAATATCCGCTAAGCTAAGAGCAACTATATCGTATAATTAAGTACTTATCTTATAGGAAGTTAGATATAAAACGATATTTTCTTTAGTAAGAAGCTCTTATTAGCCTTTAAGTCTAACCTTAATAATAAGCACCTCTTCTTTAACGCGCTTATAATAAAACTTAAAGATAAGTAGGCTATAAAAGTAAAAAAGGCCGCGGCTTACTAAGTATACTAGTTTAATAATCTCCTTTACCCTTTTTTAAAGTACTATACTATAATAGCTTATAAAGCTAAATAAGATATAAAATAAGTCCCGCTTAGCTAAGCTAAGACTACTACCCTTTAAAAGGTAATTTACTTTTAAAAAACTAATAAAAGATAAACTATAAAACAATAAAACCTATATAACTAAGTAAACTAAATTTAGTATTACTTAAATAGATTAATTATCCTTAAAATAAAAGAAGTAAAGATAAGCCGACCTTAAAACTATTTAACTCCTTACCCGCTAAATACCCTCCGGATTAAGCTTATAATAAAGCTACTTTTTCCTTAAGATAATAAGCTTAGCGGATATTTTTACTACGTATTATTAATAAAGTTTAGCTTAAAGGCCTTAACTAAAAATCCGCTTTAAAGGATACTTAGTAGTTTCTTAGTTTAGTATTACCGTTTAGCCTTATCCGCTATAGCCGCGCTAATTAAAGCATTTTCGGGACTTTTAATTAATAAAAACAAGCCTTTTATACCCGGGGCCTTATAGCGTACCGGATTCCGGGACGCGTATAAGATAGAAAGTTAAGCGCTTAGTAAGAGTATTAAAACTAAGATTTTAATAATAAGCGATAAGGGCGCGGTAAGCAATACCCTTAATAGGCTAAACCTATCTATACTAAGCGTATAGATATTAAGACTAAGTATAGCCTTAAGCCCTTTAGTAGGAATAGTAATAATATTAAACGAATAATTCCTTAGCCTTTTTTAAGTACTAAGAAAAGAAGATATGCTTATTAAGCCTTAAGAAAAACCTTAACTACGAGCTAAGGATATAAGGAGATTTAACCTATTAAGACCTTTAAAAGTATCCTTTAACGAAGTTTAGGAAGACGATAAGGCTAATACGTTTTAAGGAGTAGACCGTTTTATCGACTTTATCCGCCGAAACGCTAGTAAAAGCGAGGCCTATATAGAAAAATTAGCTATTTAATTGCTTTTTTTTTTAAGGAAGTACGGCGGAATAGTATTTTAAGGACCTTTTAAAACTATAATAAGAAGAACTTAATAAGCTTAGTATTAAACTAAGCTAATAGATATCCGCCTTATAAAAATAGTTTAAAATCCGCTTAAATATAGTAATATAAGCACTTAATAAAAAGTACTTTATTATCGAAGATATAGTAATAAGATCTAACTTTAAGTTTTAAATATCGCGCTTATAATATAAAGCTAAGGCCGCGCTTTATTAGCTAAATTACTTAATTATAGTAATTTACTAAAAGCTAAACGTTTACTTATAAAAATCCTTATAACGTTTAGTAAGAAACGAGGATATTAATAAATAGATTAACGAATATAAAGAAATTCTTCCTTAGCTATAAGTTAAATATATTTAAGGATCTTAAAAGTACTTACTAGCGCGAAAGAAATAAGTCTAACCTATAAAAAGGCAAGGGCCGATTAGCTATACCCTATATATACCTAAAGAATAGTCTAAAACGCCTTAGCTATCTATTAAGGGCTTACTAAGATTAAGGGTTACGTCTTTAAACTACTTAATAAAGGCGGATATACTATAAGCTTTATAGCGCTCGCTAAGTTTAAGGAGAAACCCGCTTAAATAGCTAAGAATATAAGCTAAGGTCCTTTAGCTTAAGAGAGAAAGAACCTTTAAAACTATATACTCGCTAACGCTAAAGCTAAAGCAGGCATACCCCGCGACTAAGGAAAGAACTATAATAAAGACGGATAACTATTTAAAGGATAAAAAGTATAATATAAAAAGAGCTTAGTAAAATACTAATAAAAGCTTAAAGGAAACCGCAATCTATATTATAGTAAACTTAATATAGGAGGCAGATAAAGTATATAGATTTTACGGCGAAGTATTCCCCTTAAAGAATAGGCTTTACTAATATATTAAAGATAAATACCCCCTTAACCTTAACTAAGATATTGCTATATAAAGATATAGCTTAGTATAGTAAGTAGTTATTTAAAAGCTATAAAGCGTCTAAATAGTTAAAGCTTCCTTTAATATCTAGCTATTAAACCTTAATAAGCTATTACGATTTACTTATATACGCTTACTAGTTTATTAAAAAAAAGGCCTAGGATAAGTATTAAAGCGTATAGAAATACTAAGGTAGACCGAAGCTTTATTTAAGCCGACTTAATAAAGACCTTTTAGGATATAACTATAAACTCCTTTTAACGAATTCTTATTTAAGGAGTAAGAAGGATAGCTACTATTAAATAAGTAAAATTCACCGCGTATATACTAAGAAAGCTAAATAGTAGCTTTATAGTTATAAAAGTAAGGATTAGCGCTTAGATAGTAAAACGCTTAATAAGTAATATATTACTTAGCTAAGACTTTTTAGTTCTTTACTAAGGGGACTTTATTAACTTTATATTAGTCTTATAAATTACGGCCTATAAAGGGATTAAAGCTAAAGTTAAGATAGTTTAGCTAAGACTAGCGATATATAAATAAGTAATTTATTAGTTATTATAACGATTTTAGCTAGTTTTAGCTACGCCTTACTTATATAAGTCTAGGCGCCGCTATTAAGATATAATATAACATTTTTCCCCGATAACCTTAAGCTTGCCCGGATAATAATATAGGACTATAAAAGCTTTATAGCGATAAACTATTTTAAGAAACTACTAATACTTTACTAAGGCTAAAAGGTAAGGATAATTATAGACCTTAATAAGTAGTTTTAGCTATATAAAGAGATCGATGCTACTACTCCTTTAGCGGAAACCCTTATAGAAAATCCGGATAAAATAGACCTTACTAAGGACTTCCTATAAAAGGATCTTATAGCAAACTATAAACTTAAAATCGGCCGAACTAAGGACCTGCCTAAACTTACTATTAATAAAGGCGTTTAGATTTATGCTAAAAACCTAAAATACGCATTAAAAGTTTAAGATATCTTTTAATCGTTTCCCCGCCTTTAAAGAGACGAAGGAGTAGTATATATAGATAAATCCGAAAATATATATATTCCTTTAATAAAAAGATAGTAATACTAATAAGTCGTATTAAAATTATACTTATTAAGCGATAAAGATAAGAAAGTAATAGATATAATATTTAGCTAGCTAACCGCGTAAGGCCGATTAAAATAAGTTTATAAGCTAACCTTATTCGCGGCGCTAGTATTTATAGTATAGAAAACGGTAAATAGAAAGGAAAAAAAATAAGTAGTTATAAACTTATAGGGGATTAACGCTATTACTACCTTAAACGCTTACTTAATACCCCTTAAAAGTAATATAATTAAACGCCTTTAAGAAAAGAAGTTTATTAATATAGTAAACGTATAATCGTTTTTCTATTAGTTTTTAGTCTATTAAGACTAATAAAAAAGGTTTATAGTTATAAGCTATCGCGGGCTAAAAAGATTATTAATAATACTTATAAGCTTTTAGAACTCCTTAGTATATATTTAAAGGTTTATTAATAACGTCCTCCGTAAATACTAAGAATACGCAGCGGCTTATATTAACGATATTATTATTTACTTTAATATAGCTAAAGAACACTTTTAATATTTAAAGACTATATTCCGCGCTTTTTATTTTTATAATATTACCTTATTTAAACTAAAGTCCTTCTTAGCATACTTATCTATATAGCTCCTTAGATTTAAGGTAGACGCTATTAGCTAAATAAATATAAATAAACGTATATAAGCCTTAAGGGATATTACGTTCTTAAAGAACCTTTAATAGCTTAAGAAATAAATCGGCCTTACTAAGTAGCTACGCTATATAGTCCCGTATTTTGCTAAGGAAGTTAATATCCTATAAAAACGAAAGATAGAGCTACTTTAAGTAAGATAGGAAGAAGGAGTCCCCTTAAGGGGCTAAGGATAGGCTTAATACGCCGCGAAAGCCGCTTTTTAGCCTACTTTAAAAAAAGAAAAAGCCTTTATAATTTTAACTAAGAAACTTACTAAGCCTTAAACGATTTACTACTTTAACCCCGCCCGATAATTATTTATTTAGATTAATATATCTTAAGAATACGGAGTAGTAGCTATAGTTTTTTACTTAAAAGAAGGCACGGAATAGGATAAAAAGATACTACTAGCTTAAACTAAGGTCTAGCCTATTATTTCCTTAAGCCGCGCCTTTTAAAGCGGAGAACCTTAATATTAGTATTACGGAATCTAAACGGCCACGCCCGGACTCCTTACTTTACTCCTAAGGAAGCCCTACGGAACCCCGCGACGGGAACGCTTAAAGCACGCACTATAAAGGCTTGCCTAAGGAGATACGATAAATATTACCGGTCGGACCCCGCTAGGGTTTTTAAGATATAACTATAGATAGTTAGGAGCCTACTTAACTATAGTTTATTACGTATTTAACTATAGGAGATACCGTAGAAACTATTAAGCGGATTCCGCCGGTATCTTTAAGGGATTTTTAAGGATTTCCGCGGGATATCCTAACTATAGTTCGACCCGTTTTTAACTACGGAAATACCTTAGAAAATATAGGATAAACCTTACCGCGATCTTTAAGGGATATCTAAGGATATTTAGGGGATTTCCCCGATTATAGTTTATAGTG
>JAPEBW010001388.1:0-25081 GCA_027405785.1 Ophiocordyceps robertsii | reverse complement strand
ATATAGCGAATAGCTAAGCACTTATTAGCGAATACTTTACTAACCTTATTAAGAAAAAGAAAAAACGCAAAACTAAGTAAAGGCTAGGATGCTAAGGGCGTAGGGACAACCTACCTATTAAGTTACGATTCCTTACTAACTTAATACTAATTCGCTACCGATTAACTATATCCCCGGTTAAGGCAACTATTTATAAATTAGTAAAATATAAAACGGGGAAGAAAAGCAAGCGAGAATAAATAACTAAAAGAAAATATAAAGCTAAGCTAAGTCCTTCTTAAAACGATAACGATAAAGGAAAGAAACTATAAGCTAAGCTATTACTACCTTACGTTATTAATAAAGGAGAGATAAAAAAAAGATAAAAAAAAAGATAAACCTAAACCGTCCTTTACTTATATTAACGCTTCGCTAGCGTCGCGGGAACCTGCTAAATAGTCCCCTTATCTATATCGGTTAAGAAGGGAAACGTTAGTATTCCCCTCTCCTTTATTAGCTATATCTTAATTAGTATAGTACTTACCTCCGCCTTTATAATAAGTAAGGCGTATCGCTAAGACGTATAGCCCGTATTGCCTATAAGTAGCCGGAGTTTTAACCGTGCTTCTTAAGCATAGTACTCCGGACTAGCTATATTAATACTAAAAGGCGGCGCCGGGGTTAACCGGGTAAGTAGCTCGCGCCGCTTATCGATAAGCGTGCGATAGTCGCTATACTAAGACTAAGAGATCGTTAGCTAATTACTAGTATATTAATCGTATATTAATTACTATTATATCCTTCTTAGCACCTATAATGCCGTTCTCCTTCCGATAAGTTATCTTAGTAATATTAAACGCCTTATAAAGATACTAAGCTATTATAGCGAGATAGCGGCGAGCCTCTTCGCTAAATATAAAGGCGTTATCGTCGCTATTATCGTCCTTAAAGTTAGTATCGTTAACGTTAAGTATATTAAGCTCCTAAATATAATTAAGTATAGCGACTATATTAACACGGTCGCCGGCTATAAGTATAGCCGCTTATATAACGATTAGCTAATAAATAGCGATAATAAATTTAATTAATAGTTATAGTTAATTAATAATATACTTAATTATAAGTAGCCGTATACTAATAGCACTACTTATACCTTAATAAGGTAACGCCGGAGAAAATATACTTAATCTTTATAACCTTAATAAGCTTTAGCTTAAATGCCCGGTAAGCCGTAATAGCGGTGCGGAAATAATATATATATTAAAGTTTAGCGGGCATTATGCTGCTAGTATAAACGGCGCGGGCTTTAGCCTTAAACTATATACGTTTTGCCCGTAAAATAATAAGGACGTTAGCCTTACTATTGCCTATATTAATTTAAGCCTTATTATCGCTATCGCTATCGCTACTACCCGTTATATTAAGCTACTCTCGCTTAAGGGGAGGCGTAATAAGCGGAGCATCGCGGCTAAGTATCGCTAGTATCTTAAAGGCTTAATTAGTCTTACTATTACTACTACTCCTAAGGAGTAGTATTATTATTAGTATTATTAGTGCCGGGGATAAAGGACTTACCTTATACTTACTAATCGTTAGTAAGTATATTAATAGCCTTATCCTTAAGGATAGGCGTAGGGTTAAGTATAGGCACCTCTTTAGGAGGTGCTCCCTTATTATAAGGTAATAGCGAGCTAGGTATCTCCTTAGCCTAACCTCTCTTAATACTAGTGCCGGCCTTTTTAGCTAAAGGAGAGTTAAGGACTTAAGGAGAACCTTAATCGCGACTACGACGCTTTAAGGGTAAACCCCTTAAGAGTTAATGCTATATCCGATATAGGAAATCGGCGCGCTTATTAGTTAAGCGCGGCTTCGGAGTACGAGGTATATTAGCGATAATAAAGAGGTATAGAATATATATTAAATAAGGAGCGAAAAGGTATAGAGGACTTAACGGTAAATAATTGCGGAAGAGTTAAAGAGAGGAAGAAAAACAAAAAGTGCGGGAATGTATACGATAAACTTTTAACTAATACGTTACTACTAATATATAAGCGCAATACCTATAATTGCTTAAAGGCAATTAATATTACTATAACCCTATATATAACCTTATATATTTAACGCTATATTTAATTATATGCGACTACCGGGCGTATATACTACTATATCTTAATTACGCGTACTTATATAATAATATTAACTAAGGATATAACTATAACCTTATATTATTAAAATCCTTATAATAGTGTATTTAATATACTCTTAACTAAATAGCTAAGGGCGTTTATTATAAGGGGGGGATAATTATAAGAATAGTATTAATAGTATAGGCTAACTAAGTGCGGGGAATACGCTAAGTAAGAAGCCCCGCTTTCGGTCTTAACTCGATAAGTAGTCGATAGGCCCCCGCGACTAAAGCTAAGAGACTCTCCTTTTTATAAGCTTTAGTCTTATAATAAAGTAAGTAGTAAAGCAATACTATAACTTATCGTACTATCTACTATCTTTGCTACTTAATTAGTAGTACTGCGAGACTGTCTCCTTATATTTAAGACTTTTATAAAAAGTCGTTATAAAGGCATCGTCTTTTTATTTTAGCTTAAAAGTTATTTATTTAAATTAAGCTATATAAGCTAATAAAGGCGTAACGTACTTAAGGCTTCCTTATTTATACTTTATTAATACTTGCTTATTTATAGTTTGAAACGTTTTTTATAAAGCTTCTTTAAAGTTATTAAAATTCTTAAAAATATTCTTTGTTTTAAAATTCTTATCTTTAAGACTATTATCTACATTGTCCTTAAGAATCGGTTCGAACTAAGTTAAAACTAAGCCTTATAAGTAACTAAATATAACTAAAACCTTTATTACTTCTTAATTAATTATAGTAAGATAAAGCTAAAAATAAGCCTAAAGAAAAGTAATAAACTCTTATAGCTTAGCTAACTTTTTAGTATAAGGTTTAAGAGCTTTAATCTTTAAAATAAAACTACTATTTATAGAGCTTATAAGGGGGTAAGAAAGCTTTAAATACCTTAAACTAGCTTATAGCTAACTAGTTAGCTATAATATTATAAAAGTCGATATCTTTTCTTTTATTTATTTTCATTAAATAAATAGAATTATAATAAATACATTTTCTTTTACTAAATAGCTTAAAGAACTTACTAAGTATAAAACACTAAGTTTTTTTTATCGAAGCTATAAGTCGTAAAGTTATACTATAAGCTAGTTTTATATTATAAAACTCTTATTGTTTTTTATATAATAAGTAGCTTTACGTAATTTGTTAGGTTTATAATTTATAGCTAAAACATATAAAAAGACTTAGTATAAATTACTAAACTAAATAAGGTAAAGGTATCTTATTATACGGACTTTTTAGGTTAAAACTAGCTTAAGAAGAAAAAGAAAGAACAAAAAGGTTAAGGGAAAAAAAGAAAAGACCTCCTTTTATACCTTTTTAAGGCTACTAAAAGGCTGCTTTTTTATATGCTTTTATATGCTTTTATATACTAATATATAACTTATACTTTATATAACTTATAAAGTTATTAAACTACTTCTTAGCTTAATAAAATTAGCTTACGCTATCTTTATTACTAGTAATAAGTAATATACGCTTTATTACTTATAACTAGCTTATAAGACTAAATATCTTTATCTTAAAACCTTTTATAAGATTTTATCTTCTTTTAAAAGGAGGCCTCTTACCTTAGCTTTATATAAGGTATTAGTTAATTATATAAAGCATTAGTCGATTTATTTAATACTAATCTTATTACTAGCTAAAGCTAGCTTAAGCCGATTATAAGCGTATTTAACTTATACCGCTTATAGCTAATACTAACCGTCTATAACTATTTAGCTATATTATCTCTTTTTATAACTACCGGTATTTACTTTAATAGTTATAACTTAAAACTACTAGTATTTACTTTACTCGTTACTCTTTTATATTTAGCAGTATTTACTTTACTAGACATTAATACTACTTTTAGTACTTAAAAGTACTAATAAAATAAGGTTTCCGTTATACTATACTTTATCTCTTTATCTTTATACTATAAGGCGTAGAAAATAGTAGTAATTCTTACTTATTTAAATAGAAATCCCTTAAATATTCGCTAAGCTAAAATTAAATATATCGCACGATAAAGCACTTATCTTATAAGAAGTTAAATATTAAATAGTATTTTCTTAAGTAAAAAGCTTTTATTAGCCTTTAAGTTTAATCTTAATAATAAGCACTTTTTCTTTAATATACGCATAATAAACCTTTAAGATAAATAAGCCGTAAAAGTAAAAAAAGCCGCGGCTTACTAAGTATACCGGTTTAATAATCTCCTTTACTTCTTTTTAAGGTATTATACTATAATAGCTTATAAAGCTAAATAGAATATAAAATAAGTCCCGCTTAGCTAAGCTAAAATTACTGCTTTTTAAAAAGTAATCCGCTTTTAAAATACTAATAAAAAAACTTATAAAACAATAAAACTTATACGATTAAGTAAATTAAATTTAGTATTACTTAAATAAATAAATTATCTTTTAAAGAGAAAAAGTTAGGATAAGCTAACCTAAAGACCTATTAATTCCCCGCTTTTTAAATACCTTTTAGATTAAGCTTATAATAAAGTTATTTTTCTTTTAAGATAATAAGCTTAGTAGATAATTTTACTATATAATATTAATAAAGTTTAGTTTATAGGCCTTAACTAAAAGTCCGCTTTAAAGAGTACTTAGTAGTTTCTTAATTTAATATTACTATTTAGCCTTATTTACTTTAGCTACGCTAATTAAAGCATTTTTAAGACTTTTAATTAATAAAAATAAGCTTTTTATACTTAATACTTTATAGCGCACTAGATTTTAAGATAGATATAAAATAAAAGGTTAAGCACTTATTAAGAGTATTAAAACTAAGACCTTAATAATAAGCAATAAAAACGTAATAAGCGATACTTTTAGTAGGCTAAACTTATTAATACTTAGCGCGAAAATACTAAGACTAAGTATAGGTTTAAGCCCCTTAATAATAATAGTAGTAATATTAAACGAATAATTACTTAATCTCCTTAAACTATTAAGAAAAAAAGACGCGCTTATTAAGCCTTAAGAAAAACCTTTACTATAAGCTAAGGATATAAAGAGATTTAAGTTATTAAGATTACTAAAAGTATCTTTTAATAAAGTTTAAAAAGATAATAAGGCTAATATATTTTAAAAAGTAGACCGTTTTATTAACTTTATTTACTTAAGCGCTAATAAAAGTAAAGCTTATATAAATAAATTAGCTATTTAAATGCCCTTTTTCCTTTAAGGAAGCGCGGCGGAATAATATTCTAAAGACCTCTAAAAACTATAATAAGAAGAACTTAATAAGCTTTATATAAAATTAAACTAATAAATCTCCTCCTTATAAAAACGGTTTAAAGTCCGCTTAAATATATTAATATAAGCACTTAATTAAGGGCATTTTACTATTAAAAATATAGTAATAAGGTTTAACTTTAAGTCTTAAATTTTATGCTTATAATATAAAGCTAAAGCCGCGCTTTATTAACTAAACTACTTTCTTATAGTAATTTACTAAAAGCTAGATATATATTTATAAGAATTCTTATACTATGAAGTAAGGAACGAGGATATTAATAAATAGATTACTAAATATAAGGAAGTCCTTCTTTAGCTATAAGTTAAATATACTTAAGGATCTTAAAAGTACTTATTAACGTAGAAGAAATAGGTTTAACCTATAAAAAGACGAGGCCTAACTAGCCGTACCTTATATATACTTAAAGAATAGTTTAAGACGCCTTAACTATTTATTAAGAGCTTACTAAGACTATAAGTTATATTTTAAAACCGCTTAGCTAAGGAGGATATTCTATTCGCCTTATAGCGTTTATTAAGTCATAGAAAAACCTTATTTAAATAGCTAAAGATATAAACTAAGGTCCTTAGGCTTAAAAGAGAAAGGACTTTAAAGATTATATACTTATTAACGCTAAACCTAAACTAAGTATACCCCTTAACTAAAAAAAAAAGTAAAATTTAATAGCTATTTAAAAGATAAAGAGTATAATATAGAAAGAGCTTAAATAAATATTAATAAAAGCTTAAAGAAAACCGCAATTTATACTATAGTAAACTTAGTTTAAAAAGCTAATAAAGTATATAGATTTTAAGGCAAAGTATTCTCCTTAAAAATAAGCTTTACTAATATATAAAAGATAAATACCCCTTTAACCTTAACTAAGATATTGCTATATAAAGATATAGCTTAATATAATAAGTAGTTATCTAAAAGCTATAAAGCGTTTAAATAGTTAAGGCTTTTTTAATATTTAACTATTAAGCCTTAATAAGCTATTATAGTTTACTTATATATACTTACTATATTATAGAAAAGTAAAGCCTAAGATAAGTATTAAAGCTTATATAAATACTAAAGTAAACTAAAGCTATATTAAAGTTAACTTAGTAAAGACTTTTTTAGATATAATAATAAACTCCTCTTAAAAAATTCTTATTTTAAGAGTAAGAAGAATAGCTACTATTAAATAAGCAGAATTTACCGCGTATATACTAAGAAGGCTAAACGGTAGCCTTATAGTTATAAAGATTAAGATTAGCGCTTAAATAGTAAAACGTTTAGTAGCTAATATATTATTAAGCTAAGATTTTTAGTTCTTTATTAAAAGGACCTTATTAACTTTATGTTAGTTTTATAGATTAAGGCCTATAAAAGGATAAAAGCTAAAGTTAAAATAGTTTAGTTAAGACTAATAATATATAAATAAGTAATTTACTTAACTATTATAATAGTTTTAGCTAGTTTTAGCTACGCTTTACTTATATAAGTCTAAGCACTACTATTAAGATATAATAGAATATTTTTCCTGAACGACTTTAAGCTCGCTTAAATAATAATATAAGATTATAAAAGGTTTATAGTAATAAACCGCTTTAAAGAACTATTAATACTCTGCTAAAGCTAAAAAGTAAGGATAATTATAAACTTTAATAAGTAGTTTTAGCTATATAAGGAAGTTAATACTATTATTCTTTTAGCGGAGGTGTAATAGAAACCTTATTTTATTAGTAATCCTAAGTACTAAAAGTACTAATATTAAGTAAAGTAGATACCGCTAAATATAAAGAAGTAACTAATAAAGTAAATACTACTAGTTATAAGTTATAACTATTAAAGTAAATACCGGTAGTTATAAGGAGAAACGATATAGCTTAATAGTTAAAGATAGCTAGTATTAGCTAAAAGCGGTATAAGTTAAATACGCTTATATTTAGCTTAAGCTAGCTTCGGCTAGTAACGGGATTAGTATTAAATAGATCGACCGATGCCTTATATAATTAACCGATACCTCGTATAGGGCTATAGTAAGAGGCCTCCCTTTAAAAGAGAATAGAATCTTATAAAAGGTTTTAAGATAAGAATATTTAGTTTTAAAAGCTAGTCGTAAGTAATAAAGCGTATATTACTTATAACTAGTAATAAAGATAGCGTAAGCTATTTTTATTAGCTTAAAAAGTAGTTTAGTAACCTTATAAGTTATATAAGGTATAAGTTATAGATTAGCATAAAAAAGTATATAAAAGCATATAAAAGGAAAGTCTTTTAATAGCCTTAAAAAGGTATAAAAGGAGGTTCTTCCTCCTCTTTCCCTTAACTCCTTTCCTTTCCTTTTTTTTTTCTTTTTTAGCTAGATTTAACCTAAGAAATCCGAATAATAAGATACCCTTACTCTATTTAGTTTAGTAGTTAGCACTAAGTCTTCTTCTCCTTTTCCGGCTAGTAAATTTAAATTAAATAAATTACGCTTTACTACTTAGTATATAAGAAATACTAAAAGTTTTATAATATAAAACTAGCTTATAAGAATCTTTACAAACTTTATAGCTTTTATAGAAAATACTTAGTTTTTATATACTTAGTAAGTTCTTTAAGCTATTAAGTAGGAGAAAGGTATTTATTATAATTATATTTATTTAATTATAATAAATAGAATATTACGGAATTTAAACGGACACGCCTAGACTCCTTACTTTACTCTTAAGGAGCCTTACGGAACCCCGCGATAAGAACGCTTAAAGCACGCACTATAACGGCTCGCTTACGGAGATATAACGAATAATACCGGTTAGACCCCGATAAGGCTTTTAAGATATAACTATAAAGGCTTAAGAGCTTACTTAATTATAGTTTATAACGTTTTTAACTATAAAAGACACTATAAAAACTACTAAGCGGATTCTACTAGTATCTTTAAAGGATATCTAGGGATTTCCGCGGGATATCTTAATTATAGTTCGACCTATTTTTAACTATAAAAGCACCCCGGAAAATATAGGATAAACTTTACCGCGATTTTTAAAGAATATCTAAGGATATTTAAAGGATTTCCTTAACTATAGTTTATAGTATTTTTAACTAAGCTTATACTTAGTCTATTAAGCGATTTTATAAGGATATTTATAGTTTATCTATATACTAATAATAAATAAAAAGGTAATATCGTTAAAAATCCTAAATATTAGCTTAAAGAACTAAGTATAAAGTAGCTAGCTATACCTTAAAGAATAAATAAGCTTCTTACTATTTATAAACCCCTATATATATTAATATACGGTAAATAGTTTATTATACTAGCTTAACTAGTAGGAATTAGTTTATAGTACTAGCCTTAACTAGCGGTAATTAGTCCGTAATACCGGCCCTAACTAGTAGTAATTAATCTACGCCTTATCCCCCTATCTTTATACTATAAAGCGTAGTAAGTAGTAGTAATTCCTACCTATAAAAATTAAAATCCCTTAAATATCTACTAAGCTAAAAGCGACTATATTATACGATTAAGTACTTATTTTATAAGAAGTTAAATATTAAACAATATTTTCTTTAGTAAGAAGCTCTTATTAGCCTTTAAGTTTAACCTTAATAATAAGCACCTCTTTCTTAATACGCTTATAATAAAACTTTAAGATAAGTAAGCTATAAAAGCGGAAAAGGCCGCGGCTAACTAAGTATACCGGTTTAATAATCTCCTTTACTCTTTTTTAAGGTACTATACCGCAATAGCTTATAAAGCTAAATAAGACATAAAATAAGTCCCGCTTAGCTAAGCTAAGACTACTACTTTTTAAGAGGCAATCTGCTTTTAAAATACTAATAAAGGATAGACTATAAAACGATAAAACTTATATAACTAAGTAAATTAAATTCGGTATTACTTAAACGGATTGATTATCCTTTAAATAGAAGAAATAAGGATAAGCTAACCTAAAAACTATCTAGCTCCTTGCCTTAAAAATACCCTTTAAATTAAGCCTATAATAAACTTACTTTTTCCTTAAAACGATAAGCTTAGCGGATATTTTTACTATATATAGCTAATAAAATTTAGCTTAAAGGCCTAAACTAAAAATCCGCCTTAAAAGATACTTAGTAGTTTCTTAGTTTAATATTACTATTTAGCCTTATCCGCTATAGCCGCGCTAATTAAAGCATTTTTAAGAATCTTAATTAATAAAAACGAGCCTCTTATACTAAAAGACCCGCGGCGTATTAAATTCCGGGACGCGTATAAGATAGAAGCTTAAGCGCTTAGCGAGAGTATTAAGACTAAGACCTTAATAATAAGCAATAAAGATATAGTAAGCGATACCTTTAGCGGGCTAAACCTATTTATACTTAGCGTATAGATACTAAGACTAAGTATAGCTTTAAGCCCCTTAGTAAAAATAGTAGTAATATTAAATAAATAATTTCTTAGTCTCCTTTAAGCACTAAGAAAAGAAGACGCGCTTACTAAGTATTAAGAAAAACCTTAACTATAAGCTAAGGATATAAGGAGATTTAACTTATTAAGACCTTTAAAAGTATCTTTTAACGAAGTTTAAGAAGCTAATAAAGCTAATATTTTTTAAGAAGTAGACGGTTTTATTAACTTTATTCGCTAAAACGCTAATAAAAGCGAGGCTTATATAAACAAATTAGCTATTTAATTACCCTCCTTCCTCTAAAAAAGTGCGGCGGAATAGTATTTTAAAGACCTCTTAAAACTATAATAAAAAGAACTTAGTAAGCTTAACGTTAAATAAAGCTAATAAATCTTTGCCTTATAAAAATAGTTTAAAATCCGCTTAAATATAGCAATAGAAACACTTAATAAAAAGCACTTTACTATTAAAGATATAATAATAAGATCTAACTTTAAGTATTAAATATCGCACTTATAATTAAAAGCTAAGGCCGCGCTTTACTAGCTAAACTACTTAACTATAGTAATTTACTAAAAGCTAGACGTTTGTTTATAAGAATCCTTATAACGTTTAATAAGAAAGAAAGATATTATTAAATAAATTAATAAATATAAAGAGATTTTTCCTTAGCTATAAGTTAAATATACTTCAGGATCTTAAAAGCACTTATTAGCGTAAAAGAAATAGGTTTAACCTATAAAAAGGTAAAGGCCGACTAGCTATACCTTATACGCACTTAAAAGATAGTCCGGGACGCCTTAGCTATTTATTAAGGGCTTATTAAGGCTATAAGTTACGTTTTTAAACCGCTTAGTAAAGGCAGATATACTATAGGCTTTATAGCGCTTACTAAGTTAAAGGAGAAATATATTTAAATAGTTAAGAATATAAGCTAAAGTCCTTTAGCTTAAGAAAGAAGGAACCTTTAAGACTATATACTTACTAATACTAAAGCTAAAACGGGTATACCTTATAACTAAGGAAAGAACTATAGTAAAGACTAATAACTATTTAAGGGATAAAGAGTACGGTATAGAAAAAGCTTAGTTAAATACAGATAAAAGCTTAAAAGAAACCGCAATCGATACTATAGTAAACTTAGTTTAAGAGGCCGATAAAGTATATAGATTTTATAGTAAAGCATTCCCTTTAAAGAATAAGCTTTACTAATATATTAAAGATAAATACCCCCTTAACCTTAACTAAGACGTTGCTATATAAAGATATAGCTTAGTATAGTAAGTAGTTATTTAAAAGCTATAAAGTGTTTAAATAGTTAAGGCTTTCTTTAACGTTTAGCTATTAAACCTTAATAAGCTATCCCGATTTACTTACGCACGCTTACTAGTTTATAAAAATAAAGGGCTTAGAATAAGCATTAAAGCCTATATAGATACTAAGGCAAACTAAAGCCTTATTTAAGCCAACTTAATAAAGACCTTTTAAGATATAACTATAAACTCCTCTTAATAAATTCTTATTTAAGGAGTAAGAAGGATAGCTACTATTAAATAATCAAAATCTACCGCGTATATACTAAGAAGGCTAAATAATAGCCTCGCGGTTATAAAAGTAAGGATTAGCGCTTAAATAGTAAAACGCTTAGCGGCTAATATATTACTTAGCTAAGACCTTTTAGTTCTTTATTAAGGGGACCTTATTAACTTTATATTAGTCTTATAAATCAGGGCCTATAAAAGGATTAAAGCTAAAGTAAAGATAGTTTAGCTAAGACTAGCGATATATAGATAAGTAATTTGCTTAGTTACTATAATAATCTTAGCTAGCTTTAGCTACGCCTTACTTATATAGGTCTAGGTGCCGCTATTAAGGCGTAATATAATATTTTTCCCTTAATAACCTTAAGCTCGCCCGGACGATAATATAGGATTATAAGAGCTTTATAGCGATAAATTATTTTAAGAAACTACTAATACTCCGCTAAGGCTAAAAGGTAAGGATAATTATAAACTTTAATAAGTAGTTTTAGCTATATAAGGAGGTTAACGCTATTACTTCTTTAGCGGAAGCCCTTATAGAAAATCTAAATAAAATAGACCTTACTAAGGACTTCTTATAAAAAGATCTTATAGTAAACTATAAGCTTAAAATCGGCTAAACTAAGGACTTACCTAAACTTATTACTATTAAGGGCGTCCGGATTTACGCTAAGGACGTAAAATATATATTAAAAGTCTAAGATATCCTTTAATCGTTTCCCCGCCTTTAAAAGGATAAGGGAGTAATATATATAAATAAATCCGAATATATACGTATTTCTTTAGTAAAAGAATAGTAATATTAATAAGTTATATTAATATTATACCCGTTAAGCGATAAGGATAAGAAAGTAGTAAATATAATATTAAAATAGCTAACCGTATAAGGCCGATTAAAACGAGTTTATAAGCTAACTCCGTTCGCGGCGCTAGTATTTATAATATAGAAGATAGTAAATAAAAAGGAAAAAGGATAAGTAGTTATAGACTTATAAGGGATTAACGCTATTATTACCTTACACGCTTACTTAATGCCCCTTTAAAGCGATATAATTAAACGCCTTTAAGGAAAGAAGTTTATTAATATAGTAAACGTATAATCGTTTTTTTACTAATTCTTAGTTTACTAAGACTATTAAAAAAGGTTTATAGTTATAAGCTATCGCGGGCTAAAAAGATTACTAGTAATACTTATAGGCTTAAAGAACTTCTTAGTATACGTTTAAAGGTTTATTAATAATATCCTCTGTAAATACTAAGAATATATAGTAGCCTATATCGACGATATTATTATTTACTTTAATACGGCTAAAGAATACCTTTAATATTTAAAGGCCGTATTCCGCGCTTTTTATAACTATAATATTACCTTATATAAACTAAAGTCCTTTTTAGCGTACTTATCTATATAGCTCCTTAGATTTAAGGTAGACGCTATTAGCTTAATAAATATAAACGAACGTATATAAGCCTTAAGGGATATCGCGTTCTTAAAAAACCTTTAATAACTTAAGAAATAAATCGGCCTTACTAAGTAGCTATATTATACGGTCCCGTATTTCGCTAAGGAAGTCGACATTTTATAAAAACAAAAGACGGAGCTACTTTAAGTAAGATAGAAAAAAGGAGTCCCCTTAAGGGGCTAAGAATAGGCTTAATACGCCGCGAAAGCCGCTTTTTAGCTTACTTTAAAAATAAAAGAGGCCTTCGTAATTTTAATTAAGAAACTTACTAAGCTTTAAACGATTTACTACTTCGACCCCGCTTAATAACTATTTATTTAGATTAATATATCTTAAGAATACGGAGTAGCGGCTATAGCTTTTTACTTAAAAGAAGGCACGGAATAAGATAAAAAGACGATATTAGCCTAGACTAAGGTCTAACTTATTATTTACTTAAGCCGCGCCTTTTAAAGCGGAGAACCTTAATACTAGCTTATAAAACTTAAAGTAGCCGGTTTAGTATAAGCAGTCTATAAGTTACGCACTATAATACTATCTATAAAAACGCTATAAGTAGATATCTTTACCGATTATATAAGTACTTACGGAATCGTATACTAAAAATCCTTATTCTTTACTAGTATAAAATCTAATAATAAGCTAGTCCTTACGTCTTAATACTTAAGCTAATTCCCGCTTAAGGTATACTATATTCTAAGCGTTAAAAATATCGTGCTAAACGCTTTCTTATATCTACTATATTAAGACGATAGGCCGGTATCCTTAAACTAAGAAAGGGAATTAAAACGTATTTAAAAAGACGAGATAATAGACTACGTATTCTTTTACGTAGAAGTATTAATCGAATTACCGCTCTGCTAAAAAATAATCGACGGATATATAAAGGATATATAGTAAGTAAAAATTATAGCGTAGCTTAGTAATAAGGACGGTATCCTTAAACCTTTATTCCTCCGGTTATAAAGGTTACTATACTTTATAGAGAACGATAAACGCTAAAGACTATATATCCTTAAGATATACGCTAAGGAGATTGTCGAAGATACTTATACTAAATATTTTTATACTAGCTATACTTATATATAGTAAGATCTATTTAAAAGCTTCTTAATCTTATAGCTTAGTAAATATATAAATAAGGTTATAAATAGCTATAATGCTTATTATTATAACTAAACTAACTAAGGTAAGACGCTAAGGTAGCTTATCTTAATTTAAAGCCCGCTGGTTTTATACTATATAATAGTAATAGACTTTATTACTAAGCTCTTAATAATCTAAGCTAAATAATCCTTATAAAGAAACTTCTTTAATACCTTACTAAATATAACTAATAAATTCTTAAAAATATATTACCTTCTTTTAAGCAATAACTAGTTTATAGCAAAAGACTAAGTATAAGCATTATATACTAAGCTACTCCGCGCTAACTAAGGGATTTTAAAGGGGATAATCTTTAACTAAGACGTAAAGTTTACTTTAGCATTTTAGCAGACTTTATAATAAGCCTTTAAATCGAAGCTTCTTATATCTACCGCTTAGCACCCTTAAACTAACGGCTTATCGAAAAGGCAAAACTAAACTATAAAATTCGCGCTACGATTTTTTACCGCTAATTTCCTAGACCTATTTTAAACTAATATACTAATCGCCTTTTAATTTAGCCTTAATAACTCCTTCTTCTTAGTAATTTAAGCGGCCTTTAGTAAGCTTATTATAAAGATAAAAATAAACGATAGCTTTTAGTTTTTTAGTAACTACTTATACTTACGAAACTAAGAGGCCTTATAAGAAGAAGCTAGGTTAGCTATCGCTTACGCTTAGGCCGCTATAAAGGATAAATATAATAAGAAACACCGCCCGCTAAAATTTAAGCCTAGCGATTAAGTCTAGCTATAGCTTAATAAGGGCTACTATATCACAGATAGTAAATTAGCGAAGCTTTAAAAAAGACGTACTAAGCCGTTTAAAGTTACCGCTAAAGTAGAATAACTTATATACCGGCTAGATATAAAAAGGTCCCTTAATATTTATTTAATCGTTTTAATAGCATAACTACGCTTAGCGGATAAGCTAGCTATATACTTAAGCTTAGTTTAAGATAAAAGGATACTTTACTTAAACGAGTAAAAAGTAAAATAAATCTTATAAAGCTATATAATAAAAAAAGGCGGCGGAAAGCTAAGAAAGGAGTTCCTTATAGCTTAAAAAGGCTAGCTAAGTAGCTATAACTTATAAGTAAACAAAAAAGCGGTCTTCTCGCTTAAGATTATAAAAGCCTTCGAAAAAGCATAAGAAGAGTTAGCTGTTTAAGTAGTTTAAATAAGAGCATAACGCGCGGCCTTTATAACTTAATATAAAACTCTTTAACTAAGAGAATTAAGTAGTTAGGCCTAAGTATAAGACTTAAAGGCTGCTATAAGTTATAAGAAACTATAACTTACTACGCTTAAGGTAATTAGTTATTTTAATAATAATATACTACTTATTACTTTAAGTAATAAGGCCTTTTTAGCCTTATAGTATACTTATTTAAATTCTCTTTACCGCTTGCCCTTTCTCCTTTCCTTTTTTCTTTTTATAACTATATTTCCCTTTACCGCTAGCTATAGCCCGCTATACTTCGCTTACTTTTATATATATAACTATCTTTACCTTAAGCTTATAATCCTTATACTCTTATTTTAAGTCTTTTTATTATTTAATATCTCTTATAGCTAAGATTAGCTATTTTATAACTACTTTTTTAGCCCGCTTTTTTATAAGCCTTTATGCTTTTAATATAAAGGATATAAGTAAGCGCTTAAGCTTTATAATAATAAGGCGGCTATCTTTTATAGCTTTAAGTCTTTTAGCGAAAGCTAAAACCTTTAAGTTTAAGATTTTATATAAACCTACGCCGCCTTCTATAACCGCGCTTAAGCTAATAGATTTAATTTAGATTATAGCATTATAAAAAACGGCTTATATTACCCTCTTTAAATACTTAACTTAAATAACTTACCCCTTAGCCTTATACTATAGTATAGTTTAGATAGCCGGTTTTGCAGCAACTTAGCTATACCTCCCGCTTAGCTTTTATAGTCCGGAAGCCCTCGCCGCTTATATATTTTTTAAGGCGCGGCCGGAAATCTTTATTAGCGGAATAACTAGCTAATACTTTACGTTTTTAAGTTAGCTAACCTCGCTATAGTCTTAAGATTTATAGTAGCTACTATAGCTAGCGGAAACCTACTTTAGCTAAACAACTAAAACGATATTTACGCTATCCTTAACTATATATCTAAGGCTTAGCTTAACTAGTTTATAGCCGGGTTTATAGCGGCATCTTAAGCTACTATAGCTAAAACCTTATCTTACTTCGCTTATAGTTTAGCCTAAACTATAAAATCCCCCTCTTAGCTTATAGCTACTATAAGCCTTAAAGACTTATTTAGTCTTACTTAGTAAACGCTTTCTTTACTTACTAATATGCTTAGCCCGGCTATATAAAGGTATATAAGCGCCTTACTATAGTTTATCCGCCGTCTTTCCTAAACTAAAAGAAATAGCGATAACTAGCCTTATAATATATTCCGCCGCTTAATCTTATAAGAGCTGCTAGTAATAACTAATATAATCCTTAATAAGCTTAGCTTCGCGGGCCTATACTCCGGTAATAAGATTATAATAATTAAAAGTTTCCGCCTAGCTATAAACTACGCTAAGTTTTACTTATAGGCCCGTAAAGAGTCTAAACATAACCTAACTTTAACTTAAGCAATAAAATTCTTAGGCTTTAATATCCGCTTTATTAGCTATACTAACTACGCGCTTTATATTCTTACCTTTAAGGCTTTTTTTATAAAGAGGTTCTTTAAGACTATTAAGTATATTTAAAACCTTAAAAGCGAGGAGTTAGGCACTAAGGCTATTAAGGACCTTATTACTTACTTTTAAGCGGGAATATAAACGTTTAATACCTTAATATTAACTATACCCGTTAATATTAGCGGGACGGCTTACCTTTACCTTAATACCTTCTTAGTAGCTAAACGCGTATTAGTTAGCGGAAAGGTATAAGTAGTAGCGACGCGTAAAGAGGATAATAAGTTAAAAAGCCTAGTAATAAAAAGCGGGGGATAATTACGGTAGCGATAATAAGTAAGATATAATATCTTACTTATAAGCGGCTTATAAAGCTAGTAAGTAATATAAGAAACTTAGCGGAGGATTAAAAACCGGTATAGAGGGTAAGTAAGATAATAATATAAGATAAAGGCTTAAATAAAGCTAGTCTCTTATAACGTATCCCGCTAAGGAATTCGAAAATTCCTTAATGCGGAGACTCTTTACTACCCGATACGTGCCTAGACGCACGCCTTAAAAGAGAGTTAAAAAACCTTACTATAAGTTTTAGCCGGACGCGCTAATCGCCTAAATAAAGATAAAGACGCATAATTAAATAAGAGGTAAGAATTTATAATAAAAGCTACTTACTAACTATTTTAAGCTACTTAGCTACTATTAGCCGGATAAGCTAAAAAGACTATTAAAAGGATAAGGACGGCGTACTATTAATATAGCGTAAAGACGTTATTATAAAGCTATTACTTAGCGCCCCCTTTATTTTATTCTTACTTTAAACTAATAAGGACGTTAGCTTTTGTTCTTTACTTAAAGAAGTTATTATAAAATCTAAATAGCTATGCTTAGACTCCTTACTTTACTCTTAAGGAGCTTTATAAAACCCCGCGATAAAAACGCTTAAAGCACGTACTATAAAAGCTTACTTAAAAAGATATAATAAATATTCTTAATTAAACCTTATTAAGGCTTATAAGATATAACTACGGAGGCTTAAGGGCTTACTTAATTATAGTTTATAACGTTTTTAAATATAAAAGATACTATAAAAACTATTAAGCGGATTCCGCTAGTATCTTTAAGGGATATCTAAGGATTTCCGCGGGATATCTTAGCTATAGTTTAACCTATTTTTAACTATAAAAGCACCTTAAAAAACACGGGATAAACTTTATCGTGATTTTTAGGGGATATTTAAGGATATTTAAAGGATTTCTTTAATTATAGTTTATAGTGTTTTTAACCGGGCTTATACTTAGTTTATTAAGCGATTTTATAAGGATATCTATAGTTTATATATATATTAATAATAGATAAAAGGATAATATAGTTAAAGATCCTTAAAATTAGCTTAAAGAACTAAGTATAAAGTAGCTAGCTATACCTTAAAGAATAGATAAGCTTTTTACTATTTTTAAACCCTTATATATGTTTATATATAGTAATTAGTCTATTATATTAGCTTAACCGGCGGTAATTAGTTTATAGTACCGGCCTTAACTAGCGGTAATTAGTCCGTAGTACCGGCCTTAACTAGTAGTAATTAGTCCGCGCCTTATCCCCTTATCCTTATACCGTAAGGCGTAGTATAAAAGAAGAATATCTGCTTTTATAATACTATAGCCGACTAGTTAGCCGCAGGCTAGTTTAAGGTAATTTAAGCTTTCTTATCCCCCTATAAGCTTTATAAATAGTAGTTCTATTTTTAAAATTAGGGCTCCCGAACCTTATGCTAAATAATTAGCTAAGTTATAAGAGTTTATTACCTTTTTAAAGCTTATTTTTAGTTTTATCTTATTACGATAAATAAAGAAGTAGTAAAAGTTATATTTATATTTAGTTGCCTATAAGGCTTAGTAGTAATATAGTTTAAACTAATTCTTAAGGACTATATAGATAATAGTCTTAAAAACAGGAATTCTAAGACGAAGAATATTTTTAAGAATTTTAATAACTTTAAAAAAGCTTTATAAAAAACGTTCGGAATTATAAATAAGCAACGATTAGCAAAGTATAAATTAAGAATCCTTAAGTAAGTTATATCTTTATCGGCTTATATAGCTCGATTTTAATAGATAACTTCTAAGCTAAAATAAAAAGACGATACTCTTATAGCGACTTTTTATAAAGGTCTTAAAGAAGAAGTTAAAGACGAAATCTACCGCTTAAATAGGCTAAAGACGCTATTAAACTATATTAATCTAGCGGTCTAGATAGATAATAAGCAGTATAAACGCCGGTAGTAGAAGAAGCACTATTCGACTCCTAGTAGGGTTATAAAGAAAATTAATAGAAAGCGATAGCGCGACCTAAGTAACGTAATAAACCTAAATACCTTTAAAGCAAGCCCGCTAAAGCCCGCTAAGAAAGCTATTTAATGCTTTAATAATATAAAGGAAGGCTATATTATAAGAGATTATATTAAGAAAAGGAATTCCTTTAAGGGAAGGAATATACCTATTTATAAGAATAACGCCTTCTTAGCTTATAATCCGCGATATACTTTACTACTACCTTTAATTAAGAATACTAAAGAAATTAACGCTAAGCTTATAATACTAACCCTTAGTTTATTTAAGACTAGTTTGCTTATTAAGGGTCTTTATAAAAAAGAACTTAGGATAAAGTTAGAAGCCGAAAGCTTAAATAACTAGTAAAAGAATGCTTTTAAAACTAAGGATAATTTTAAGTATAAAACTTCCTTATAGACTATTTATAAAGAGAACTAAAACACTCCTTATTTTAATATAAATATTATACCTTTAAATACGGAAGATAATAATAGCTATAATCCTAAAAACCTCGACTTATAAGAAATAAATAAAAAGCCCCCTTTTAAGAAAAAAGATAGTAATAAGCCTTACGCTCTTTTTATAGAATATCTTAATATAGTTATTACTATTAAGGATAAGGCGTATAAATAGTTATCTTAAATAAGATACTATAAAAATACTTACCTTATATACCTTTTAGATAAGTAAGGAAGCGGATAGTTTCCTAAACTAAGGAAGACTTTTAATAAACCCGCTATAATAACTAAGGAACTTACTACTAATACTAAGGTTTTTATAGAAAACCTAAAAGAGGATATTAAAGTCGATAAAGAGAAACTTATATAAGAAAACACTAATAACTAAGTTAAAATCGAATAAACTTTACTCTTTAAGCAGTATAATAAAATAACTATTAAAAATCTTAAAGATAGTAACTTAGCTTTAACGAATAAGATAATTAAGCTTAAAGAAGATTACGTATCTTTTTTTATATATATTACTAATTTAATTAAAAATAAATACGATCTTAAGGAAAAGAACAATAAGCTAGCTAATAAGCTTAAAGAAGATATAGAATTTCTTAACCTAGTTATTAAAGATACGTTTAAACGATATAGTAAGTATTTTAAGATAAATTATAATCTTTATAATAAGAATTATAATTTAGATATACTTTTAAAAGTAAAGAGATTCTTAAAAGATATGCTTAAGAATTAGCTAGAAACGTAGTAAAATAAGTATAATAACCTTAAACGATAAAATAAGATAATTCGTATTAAAGGAGTTTTTATTAATAATACTATAATAGAAGATTATACTATTATTAAGGATTTAGTTTTTAAAGCTATTAAGAAGCTTAATAACTTAGATAGACTAATTTTATAAAAAGAATTAAGATTTACTAAGAAGTCGGTAAACGAGGAAAAAAACTAACGAGCCTAAGAATAATAAAGCTATTTCCTAGTAAAAAGAACTTATTTACGTTAAATAATAATTCTCGAAGTATAAAAATAACCCTTTTATTAAAATTAAGAGGATATCGCCTTAACGTATTAGTGGATTGCGGTGCGCTAAGTAGCTATATTTCTCCTATAATAGTAAATCGTCTAAAATTACGTTATAAAAGAAAAGATAAGCCTTATATACTTCTTTTAGCAAAAGGATTACCTTTTAAGTATAATAACGGCAAGATTATACTAAAGACTAATCCTCTTAAGTATACGATTAGGATTTATACCTTTAAAGATTCCTTTAACGTCTTAGTAATTAGCTATAATATTATATTAAGACTACTCTTTTTATAGAAATATAATCCTATAATAAATTTAGATAAAAGCCTTTTAAGGTTTAAAGACAATACCTTAGATATTCCTTTTTATAGTTTAATTAAGGACGACCTTAAGACAAAACCCTAAAATAATTTAAATATAGCAATACCCGATAATAACTATATAAAGAATAGCAATAATAAGGATAATAAAGCTTCTTATATAAATATAAATATCGCAATAAATATCGCAACAAAAGACGATAAGGCGACTAGTATAACTAAAGATAAAGTAACTATAATTAGTATAATATAAGCGAAAATAACGCCGACCCTTAATAAAGAAACTAAAAGCCTAAGAGATAGTTATAAAGCTACTTATTATTTATTAAAAGAAAATCAATCGAATACCTAAAAGAATATTAAGTAGTAATATCCTAAGTAAAAAGATAAGATTAAGAAGAAACGGAATAAGAGAAAGATTAAGAATAGGATATATAAGAATAGCTTATAGTGTTCGGAAGGTACTATTAGCTTAAAACACCTTAAAGAGCGAATATAGTATATAAGACGTTCGGAAGGTACTATTAACTTAAAATACCCCGAGGATCGTTATTTAAAAATACTTAAAAATATGCTAAAGAGATATTTCAATATATTTACGCCGCTACTTAAAGATAGGCTATAACTACGAGGTAGTAAAGACTACGAAATTAAGTTAAAAGAAAGCTTTAAGCTTATATTTTATAAGCTATATAACTTAAATAAGAAGCATTTAAAGTTATGAAGAGAATATATCGATAAAAGCCTATAAAAAGGTTATATTAAAAAGTCTAGCAGTTAAATGCTAAGCAAATAAGATTGGCTAAATTCCTTTCGGAATTTAATTATAAAACGATTTATAAGAAAGGTTTTAAGAATAACTAAGCTAATATAATTAGCTAACGACCGGACCTTAACGATAAAAAAGAGCTTAATAAGGAAACTTTATTATTTCTAAATAATAATAGTAATTTAGGGTTAAAGACGTTATATATACTATTTAATATATAAGGAGATCTTACTACTTTAGAATTACTTAAGAATTCTTATAAGAACTTAGATAAGAAAGGATATAAGAATCTTAAGTAAGAGGGAAAAATAGCGTTTTATAAGAATAAGCTATTCCTTACCTTAAAGACTAAGAAAATAGTAATAACGGATTTTTATTTATACCCTTTATATAAATATTAAGGTATTACGAAAACGTATAATAAGATTAAAAACTATTATAATACCTATAACCTTTATAAGAAACTCTAAGGAGTTATTAAGTTATGCGAAGTATATAATAAAAGCGAGGTTATATAATATAAGCGTTATAGTAACTTAATTCCTTTAAGAGTTCCTTTAAGACCTTAAGACTTTATAGCCTTAGACTTTATTATAAAATTACTAAAGTCTATAGATCTTATAATTAGTATAGAATGTAATTCTATTTAAGTTATAGTTAATCGTCTTACGAATTACGGCTATATTATTCTAACGTATAAAGCTATAGACGTGGAAGAGTTATCTTATACTTTTATAAGATATATTATAGCTAATCGAGGACTTTTAAGTTCGATTATTTTAGATAAGGATCGGAAATTTTTTTAGAATTTCTAGCAAGGTTTAACGTAAGCTTTACGTATAAAGCATAAATTATCTACTGCTTTTTACCCTATTATAGACGGAATAATAAAACGATTAAATTAAACGCTTTAGTAATATCCTAAAAACTATATAAATTATTAGTAGGATAATTAGCCTTTTAAATTGCTTATCGTATAATTAGCGTATAATACCTCTTATTTTAAGCCTATTAAGAATACTCCGGTATTTAAAAATTATAGCTTTACCCCTATTAAAGTCTTTAACTTATAGGGTTATAGGGACTTAGGCTGCAGCCTAAGCCTTGTTACGTAAGGAGGGCCGGGTCCGTATATATAGACACGGACCCGCCGCATATAGGCAGGCTCTTTATAGCTTGTTGTTATAATACTACGGACGGCACCTGTGCACTAGCCTCTGCCTACTCCGTGATAGTATAAGCTATTAATTATAGACTCGTTCGACGGTATGACAGCGGGAGCTCCGCCTTAAGCGGAGCGGGACGACGCTATTATAGAGTCGTTGCGGAACGCCTTAAAGGCGTTAAAGGGTGCGTCGGCCGGCTAGAGGGATAACTTCCTCGCCGCACTAGGGGGGCCGACTATAAAGCCTATTTTAACCCCTATAGCTTTAGCCGCGCTAAGAACGGCGCCTACGATTACTACGGTGCGGAAGCCGCTCTTATAGCCGATATAGGACGGGAAGCCGGAGAGCTTCTACTTCTTCCTTAGCCGGCTGCAAGCGAAATACCATGCTAACGAGGAATGCGGCCTTAATAGCGGCCGGAGCGCCGTTTAGTACGCGCTCTTATACACGCTGCCGGAGCTCTAAATACGGAGGATCGCGGGCTTTTAGGAAAAAGGGGGCCATAATAGCTCCCAGGACCCTTAGGACTTTTTTTAGCACCTTATCCACGCGTTTAGTAATATATAGGAATAAGAAAAGGCGTAGGATAGGCTACGCACCCTTAGATAGAGGGACGGACAGTCTTTTAGGGAGTTCCTCCTTAAGTTTAAGGAGACCCTCTTCCGGGCGGCGGGTACCACGATATAAGAAGATAGCGCGAAGCTAATATAGCTACGGAACTCGATTACCCTAACGCTCCGCGAGCTTCTTATCCTTATTATTATGCCTTCTATATACGGCGAGTATATTAGCCGCCTTACGAAAGTAGCTTAGGGCTATAAATAGACGCCTCGCTTTTAGAAGTTGCGGAAGCGCACTTTATATAGCGGGGACGGGGTCACCCCCCTCCTATAAGATGCGCCTACTATCGACGTCGATAGCGATACCCTTATAACCGCAATAAGGACCGACCGCGTAAAGCGCCCGAAGAAGGTATCCACTACCCTAACCTCTTCCACGCCGGCGGGCTAATCCTCCTAGCAGCGGGCTAAATAGGTCTCTAGCGATAAGATCTAAAAACGACGTGCCGACGGCCGATGCCTACGCTACGGAGCGGGCTCCTACTTCGCTGCGAAGTGCCTATATAAGCCGGCGAAGCGTCCTTCCGTAGGAATCCGCTCTTTAGCGGTCGATATGCCACCTTAGCTCGCCTTAGACGATAAGGACCCCGCCCCCTACGAGGCGGAGGGAAAAGAATAGCTCCGGGGTAAAGACGGGCCCCGGAGCCGCAGTCGTTAGCATAGGCAAGGCAGGAGCTAGTAGCCCGTATAGAAGAGGATCCTACTTTAATATAGGTTATGCTTAATTAGTCTAAGTCTCTTACCGCTCTTATAGATAAGGGATACTAGTGCTACGCCGCAGTAGATAAGGCGTTCGCACGTTAGATACGAGTGCCTATTAAGAGGATTACCCCGCGCCGGGTAAAGGGCGCCTTAAGCGTAATAAAGGGTGCGGAGATTAAAGGCATTACTTAGCTAGCTATGAAGGTAGCCGGCTGCTTAAGGCTTATCGTAGCATACGTAATCCCGGAGCTTAAATTCCCTTTAATCCTAAGGAAGCCTTAGCTTATATACACGCAGTCCTTCTCGGTTCCGCACTAAAAGAGGCTATAGTTCGGCCTAGCGGAGATATAGCTACGCTACGTCGACGGCACCTCCGAAGAGATAGGGGCTATGCTAGGGCTAGCTAACGCCTCTAAGGTGCTCGCCTTAGTCTTCGTAGGCACGGTTAAACGGCTTACACGCTAAGAGGGCAGGGCCGCCGCTAACGCGGCGATCTACGCCGTAAGCCTTACGGATATCGACAAGGCCTTAAAGACTAAGACGCTAAAATCGCCGGCGGACTTATAGAGGGTTATCTTATAGCGCTTCCATAACTTATTGCCGCTCTTTACAAAGCACGAGGCCGATAAGCTTAACCCCTATAAGCCGGGAGTCGACTATAGGATCCCTATCCGCACGGATAAGTAAGGAAGGGAGTTCCCCGCGCCCTTTAGGCCGCTATATAGCATATCACGGGCCGAGTTATTAGTGCTAAAGAAAACCCTTTAGGACTTATTAGATAAAGGGTTTATCCGGGCGAGCAGCTCCGAGGCAGGCGCCCCGGTGCTCTTCGTCCGGAAACTAAGGGGCGGAATCCGCTTCTGCTACGACTATTAGGCCCTTAACGCGATCACGCGGCTAGACCGTTACCCGCTCCCGCTAATCTCTAACACGCTCCGCAACCTATCTAAGGCGAAGTGGTTTACTAAGCTTAACGTTATATAGGCGTTCTATAAGGTGCGGATTGCGGAGGGTAAGGAGTAGAAGACGGCCTTCCGCACCTATTACGGCCTATTCGAGTAGCTAGTAACCCCTTTTAGTCTTACTAAGGCCCCGGCCACCTTTTAACGTTATATTAATAACGTCCTTTAAGACTTCCTCGATA
>JAPEBW010001387.1:0-25110 GCA_027405785.1 Ophiocordyceps robertsii | reverse complement strand
GCGCGGACGGCTTGATGGGCCATCATGCTGTCAAATACCATGCTTTGCTCGTCTGCTTGGACCTGCCCGACGATTGCCTGGGCTATGTCTCGCAACATGGGTCTGGCGTGAGCAGCGGGGCAGAGGCCTCACACGGGAGAATCTGGATGGACATGTCCGAATCCATGACTAGCTACAGAATGCAGCCCCCTTTTACAGATGGGCGTTGGTCCTACCTAGCCCATGGGCAATATACAGTACATAGGTATGCTCTGTGATGTCCATGCGGACGAGTCACTAGCAAGCAGCTCAGACTGCACTGCACACTGTGGCCTTGACGGCTTGCGTCGAGAGCATACATGCCTGGACTCTGGCCCCTTGATCAGCCCACTTTGATGACACTTGTGTAACGGTAGCGAATGGAAAGAGCGCGGCGTGAGTCCGAAGACGATCCGTACTCCTGCATACAAAGATGTGTGTAGGTATACACGCAGGCACATGCTGCTTAGGTGCCTAGTACTTCATACTTCATACAAAGATGCATCGATCGGAAGCACGGGTCGTCTGTCAAGTCGCCGGAACATGTAGGTACCTAATCAGCCCAAGGTTTACGTACGGCCCAGCGATGGTTCCTGTCCGTCCCCGTACCCAGCATTCCAATCGAATCCCACCAGGTGTGTAGGCACGTGTATGTACATTTGCACATACAGTAGATGGAAACATTGAGCGTACATACATGCAGTATGCATGTGTGGGCTTTCTCGGAGAAGGGAAGTCTGTAATCCATGTGTCCGTACAGTGTCGAAGACAGGCAGGACCCACGGGCAACAACGTGGCCCCCCACGCCGGCGGCAAATTGTCCGCCCGCAAGGTCCATGTACAGCACCTACCTAGGTGCCTACTTGTGCATAGGTACCTAGGTAGGTAGGTACCTTATTCGTACATAGGTACATACGTGCATGCCACAGCCCGGGACCTTGCAGGGTTGGGGTGGGGGAAGGCTCGTGCCCAAATTATTGTTGTTGAAAAACCAGTCACCTCTGCCAAAAGTGGAGGCACCTCCGTTAGAGATGACTGGTATTCTGGTATATTTTCCACAATTGTCAATACCTATTGTCGCCATTGCCTGCCACTAGCATTGCCGTCACTGACCGTCGCTACAACGTTTTCGTGGATGGGGCATGTACGTAGAGGCGAGAGTCGAGGCCCTGGGGCTTTGCGCGGCGCGAGCCTTGTTCGTCCTCGCTCTGGCACCGTCAATTTGCGACACCCGACCCGACTGCCGCATCCAGCTACGTATCCAAGCATCTCATCTCGCACCCAAGAAAAGATTTGCTCGACTCACCTAGGTACACCTACACACACAACTGCCTTGATGAATGCCCTACAAAACGCCCCCTTCTTGGACGCGAGGAAACTCGGTGGCGCATACTCTTCGAACGCCTACAGCAAGTCTTACGATGCAGCGGACGTCAGGACCAGGCATGGAAACAGCGGCCGTAGTCAAGCAAGATATTGTTAAAGCATAATCCATCCATCAGGGGCCAAGCCTCCTTGTCTTTCCTCCTCCCTTCTTCTGCGCTCTGGAAGCCGTAGCGGCAATGCTACTGCTGCCGAGTGAAGACCATCTCTCGCCGAGGGTCTCATCTGAGCTATCTTCCCAAAGGGAGCCCGAGAAAGATCGGACGCGCGCCGCCTTGCCAGCCAGCCTAGCAAGCCCTAGACAAGATAGGGGTGGAGCCAAGACTTCCATCTGCCGTTGATTATGGAATCGAGCCGACGAGTTGCCTGTAATGCGTGGCAGAACACCCCCCCTGCCGGAGCGCCAGCGTGACTGCATATTCCACCGATATCCCCCTACCCGGGAAAAAGGAAAACGTCGAGTGTGTGCATTGCCAAGCAGCCCTCTTCGTCTTCCACGTCCAACAGCATCAATAAGGATGAGGTGGCGACAACGTCACCCGGCGAACCAGGCAAGAGGGCGGGATATGCTGTCACACTCCAAGCCGCGGCTGTGTGACTCCGCCGACCGACAAGAGGTGTAGCCTCTCATTCACGCATTACCGAGCCGTCTACGAAGTCATGTTCTCACTAAGCGACAACCATGGTCAGTCGTCATTGCCCAAACACATGCAGCGAGATCTCGAACATGGCGCTTGCTTCACCAAACCGAGGGATGCTTGTCAACTACTTTCCTCCTTCCTCCCGTTGATTCTGAGCCGATTTCACTGCCAATGTCTCAGCGCGCCCCCATGTCGAGGTGAGCAAACAGCTGTGTGCGCAGCCAGGCGTTGGATCTCGTGCGAGGTTCACCAACATGGTCATTTCGATGGCTTAGTGCGACTTTTCGTGGTTAGCTTTCTGATCATTCTCTGATACCCGAGTCTGCTACGGTCTGAGTGAAGCAAACATGAGGCCCTCGTCTTGGTGGCTTATAGACCAACTACGAAGCACATAGATAGGATACACATGCCACAGCCCGACCCTCGCCACCATTGTCTGATATAGATAACAAGTGTTGTTGGACGACGTCCAGCGCCTTGGACAAGTGGGCTGACGTTTCGACTTGCTGTACAGAGTACTCTAGACGGGCAGTGTTCGTGTATACTTTCCAAGGGCAGACCGTGGAAGAGTGATGCCTTATTCTTGGTAGTACCTAAAAGCCCAGGGCCCGTCACTCGGGCCTCTGGTTACATGTGTTTGTGGGTGCCATTCCTGCATAGGTACGCACGTGTGTATGCTTGATCGCGATCCCCTGTTGGCCCACCCCGGCCCGCTTTAATATTAAGATACAGTGGGTCTATAAAAGTTATAAGTATAAGCCTAACTTAGTAGTACTTATTTTATAACTAAGACTATTATATATAACTTAAGCTTAGTATTTAAAGCTTATAAAATTAATAATATAAAAAATAATTATTATAAAATAAAACGTAAAACTTATTATAACTTAAGTCGACGTCTTATAATAAGAAAATTACTAGCATATAATTAAGAGATATAAAGTAAGTTTTTTAGTAAGTATAAAATAACTTTATTATATTATACTTTTATTTCTTAGATATTATACTATTAAAAAAATAACTTAGGGAATTTAAAGAAATTACTAAGTAAAAGTATAATATATAAGAAATACTAAAAAAGGATAGATAAATATATTAATATTATTTACTTAAAAAATTTAAAACAAGCTAAGAAGGTATAAGAAATTTAAGAGGAATTCTTATTAAAAATCTTAGTATAAATAAAAAGTAAGTTTTTTAGCTAAAAAAAGAAGTAAATAATTATTTTACCTACTAATTAAGAGTAAAACTTCTTTTAATTTAAAGCTTATTTATTATAAAAAGTAGTTAGTTTAATTTTAATTAAATAGTTTACTTATAACTTTTTTACGCTTTATTATAGTATATAATGTTTATTTTATAATAAACTTAAAGTTTACTTATTTTACTAGTTTATAATATAATTAATATTTATAATTTTTAATTTATGTTTATTAATTATCAAGCCTTATATATTAAGGTATTATAGCTATAAGAAGATAAAAAGCATAAAATAATAGTAATTAAGCACTATATATTAAAGAATATCTTTTAAAAAAAAATTCATATATAAATTAATCTTAAAAGTTAATTTATTTTTTACTAAATAGTTACTTTAAAAACTTTAAGAAAAAGGTAAGACTTAAAATAAAAAAGCTTAAGCTATATATATCTTTTATTTTTATTATACTTTATACTTATTTAATAAACATTTTTTTAGCACTTATATATAACTTAGTTCTTTAGTTTCTTTATAGTTAGTTGAAAATTCTTAGGCTTATTTAGCTTAAAGTTTTTAAATTTAACTTTATAAAAAGATAAAAAACTAAAAACGCCTTATTTAACTAAATTAACAAGCTATAGTATTACTTTAATAAAAAGCTATATAAAATAAGGTTTTTTATTAAGTATATTATTAAGACGCCTCTTAAAGATACTTTAATAAGATTTATAGCGACTTTAAGTAGTATATTAAGCTAAGCTTTAGCTATACTACTACTACTATTCGTTATTAATATATTACTTTTTATTATACTTATCCTTATCTTTATTATAAAAGATATCTTTAACTATATTTAAGGCCTATATATACTTAGTTTAGTAGTATATAGCCGAATAATTATTTATCTAAAGCTAAAAAAGAAAAGGGGAAATCTCTATTTAAGCTATATAGCTTCGTACTTTATAAAGGTCGCTTAAGTAGCCTATACTTAAGTTAAGTTTAAGTTAAACTTAAGCTAAGTTTAAGTAAAGTCTTATATAACTTTAGCTATATATTAGCCTAACTTTAAGTTATTCGCTATAATATAACTATAGCTCTTTTTATAATATAGCTTATAATACTATCCCCTTTTTAAGCTATTACGTACTAAAGTATATAATATTGCCGCCCCGCCCCTTACTCCGCGCTTAATATTAATTAGTATAGTTATCTTTATTATACTTATAATTATACGCTAATATATCCCCTTAAATAACATTATATTATAGCGTTAAATATATTATACGCTTACTTATTTACTCCGCTATATTATCCTTAATAGCGCTAAGGCGGTATAATATATCTCCTCCGCTTACCGCTATTATTAGTGCTTAAAGTATATCTTACCTTCTTACCGCTTATAGTCCTTAAGTATAAATATCTTTCCTTTCTCCTTTTCTTCCTTTTCTCTTTTTTCCTTTTTTAATTATTAATCCTCTTATACGCGCGCCCCGTTTTATAATAGCTTTACTATACCGCGCTTTAATATATTAACTATAACCCCCCGCGCCTTATCTCCCGCTATATCGAAGGCGTCTTCCCGTTTAGCGCCCCTTAGCACGCCTAGCGACTATATATTACCGCCCTCGCGTTAGTCTTTACGCCTACTGCTATCGCTTAATAAGCGGAGCGCGATATATAGCACTATTATATAACGCCCCCCTTACCTTATATATATTAAACGTATAGCGTTTAATAATATAGATACTTAGTATAAGGCTTATTAAAATTAAGCCTTACCTTATACTTATAATTATTTTGCTTATACTTATATTAAATAATATTATTTACTTATACGTCCTTGTTTTTAAACTATATATAATATAATACTAACGCGATATTAGTATATTAGCGATATAGTTACTACTACGAACGCGCTTTAAGACTATATATCTTAAAGAATGTTTAAGAATTACTATACTAACTTATATATACGTTCTCCGATTTTTAATAAATACTAGCTAAAAGAATATTATTAATAATTACTATAATATATAAAGTTAGCTTATACTATTATTACGGCGCGCTAAGCTTAAATATACTTTAATGTTTAAGGTTAATTTATTAATATTAGTAAGTAGTAGTTAGCTTACTTTAATTAAGTTATAGTTTCTTATATATTTTCTTTATATTTACTTTATATTTTATTATATCTTATTATTTCTTTTATCTATCTTATTATTATTTATACTTAGTATATATTTATAGCGTATCTTTTTTATGCTTATTGTTTAGAATTATCTTAATATCTACTAAGTATAGCTTAAAACCCCTTTTTATTTTTCTTAGTTTTTATCCTTTTCTTAGCTATTTCCCTTATTCTATTTCTTACTCCCCGGCTTAGCTTATTATTATTCTTCCGCCTTACCTTTATTATTCTTTATTACGTTACTATATCGTCCTTTTAATTTCTTTAAGGCGATTATATCTTAAATATCGCTAATTAGCTACTATATTAAATTAGTATACTTATACTACTTTATTTAAACTTAGCGCTATCTTCCCTTTTTAATCTATCTTTACTAACCTTATTTAATCTTTTTTATAATATATTTTAGTTTATCGTTTCCTTTAATTACTAATAGTAGCTAGTAGTTATTAACTACTTAGCTAAGTAAAAGGTTATCCGCTACGCGGCGGAGGAACTTTATATTTAGTCTTTTATATACCCTTCTTAATATATTAAGTTTTACTATATATAAGCTAACTACTTTTATTATAGTATACTTTTAAGATAGTAAGTTAAGCTTTTAGTAAGGCTTAAATATAATATACTTCTTTTTATTTAGCTATACCTTATTACTTACTTAAAGTCTTTTTACCGGCGTATATAACTAGTTCGCTATCTCCTTTTATCTTACTTATAACGCGGTAATTACTATTTAAAGGAAGTCGGCGACCTTTTTTATCCTTTATATAAAGCTCCGTATGCTTTTTATATTTAGTATAAGTCGTTCTTCTTCTTATATAATTTCGATTAGCTTAATATTATACTTATATATAAAGAAAAAGGGGCTTATACTTATTATTAATACTACTTAATTATTAAGCGCCGCTTAAGCATAAAGTAGCTATACCCCTTAATCGTTTTACTTATAATAAACGTATATATAGAGGTATGCTTTTACCTCTTAATTCGCGCGCTTTATCGCTTTATTAGTTTATAAGTAGTAAGCTAAACTTAGTTTCTTTTAAACCTTAGTTTATTAGTAAAATTTCTTTTAAAATTACTTTATTTAGTTCGTCCTTTAATTTAAGATAATAAACTTTAGTATTTTATAAAAGCAGAAGTAAGATTATAAAAACTTAATAGTATATACTACTACTTTTATTATTAATATTACTTTTAAAGTTATTACTTTTATTAGCTTATTTATTATTACTTAAAGGTTTTAAAAGCCCTTAGTCTTTATTAATAGTAAGTTAACTATAAAGTCTATTATTAAATATATAAATAGCTATATAAAAAGCGGTAATAGTTAAAAAAGCCTTTTTTAAAGTTACTTTTAAATATACCCCTTACTATATAGCTTATAGTTCGCGATAAGCTAGCGTACTATTTATAACTAGCCTAGCTAAAAAAACTCTTAAGCTAGTATTATAAGCGTCCCCTTATACTTTAAGTATCTTACCGCTATTAAGTTATATATCCGCTAAGCGATTAATACTTTAAGCTTATTTAGCTTTTCGTCCTCCCTTTTCTTAAAGTATTAAGCCTTACTTAATACTTAAAGCCGGTCTTTAAAGTAAAGGCGCCCTCTTATATTAATTATATACTTACTTACTTAAACCTTTAGTTACTATTTTAAAGTAAGCGACTAGTCGCCGTTTTATATTACTTAAAATACTACTTAATACTCTTTATCCTTTTATAATATCGCTACTTACCGCTTTTATATCTCTTACTTATTAAATATATAGGCCGGTCGTGCTTATTCCTTAAGTATATCTTAGCTTAAGTTTAAGTTAAGTTTTAGCTAAACTCCGCCTTTATTTACCCCGCTTTTATCTTAAGATATAAGGTTATTTACCTTATTTATATAAGCAATTAACCTTATATTCTTTTCCTTTATTTATATTATTACGATAGTATACGTTTTTTATATTAATTATTATAAGAGGTTTATATACTTACCGCTAAGGGGGACTTAATATCTTATTAGTCGCGCGCTATCTAGGATTATTTATACTTTATATCTTATTTCCTTTTTATTAAATGCCTCTTTTAGCTTATTTTAATCGCGGCGCGATAAAGCATTAAGTATTACTACTAACTTCTTTAAGCAGTACTTTAATATAAAGTTATATAAAGCGAGCTTTATCGCTTATTTACTTTACTTTTTATTTAACTTTCTTTTTATTATAAAGTACTTTAAATTTTTATAGTCTATTAATATAATTAATACTAGCGTATTATATAACTTTACCCTTTTAAAGTCTAAGTATAATATAATTATAAGTAACTCCTTATTATAAATTAAGTAATTATACTTTATTATATTAAGTCGTTTTAAGAAAAAACTTACTAAGTGTTATATCCCGTTTAGTCTTACTTATATTAGTATATTACTTATTATATACTTAAAGCAATCTACCTTTAAGTACGTTTTTCTCTTAAAGTTATATAGCTATAGCACTAGCGCGTTATAAAATGCTTTTCGGATAAACTTAAACGCGGCTTAGTGCTTATTAGTTTATAAGAAGGTCGCGTTCTTTTTATAAAGGCTATTTAAGCACCATAAGGCCTTAGTATAAAGCGGGATAAAAGTATAATAATAATTCGTAAACTTAAAAAAGCTCCGGACGCCTTTTATATTCCTTAGCGCTTATTATATCTAAATAGCTTAAATCTTCTTTTAGTTATACCGGACCTTACTCTTAGCTTATATAATAAAACTTAAGTACTTTACTTTTTTTATTATAAAGTTATATTTTTATAGGTTTAGTATAAAGCCTACTTTTTATAACTTTTTAAGCACCTTCGCTACTTTATCTTAATAGTTATAAAGCGACCTTAATAAGTAAATTAAAACGTTATTTATATATATTATAACGAACTTATAAAGGTAGTCTTTTAGTACTTAATTAATATAGCATTAAAAGGTAGCTAGCGTTCTTATAAAGCTTAATAAGCATACTTATTACTTAAATAGTTTAAACCTCGTTTAAAAGGCCGTCTTAAACTTATAGCCCTCCGTAATTTTAATCTTATAAAACGTAATAACGACGTTAAGTTTTATAAACTAATATACTTTCGCTAGTATCCTTAGCGTTTTTATAATTAATAATAGTATATACTAATCCCTTTTTATAATTATATTTAAAGCTTAATAATCGTAGTAAAAGTATAAGCGGCTATTAGCCTTCCTTATAAATAATACTAGCGCCGCGGCTAACGAACTGCTTAAGTAAATAAGGTTTGCTTTTAATAGCTTATTTAAAGTCTTTTAAAAGATAAGGAGTTCTTCTTTTAATATATTATAAAAGGGCCCTTATATTAATAGCGGCTCCTTACTATCTTTATTTAAGGTAAGATAAATCTTATAGTTTATACTTAGTTAAAATAAGAGTTGCTTAAGCGTTTTTATAAGTATAAAAAGGTTTAAATAAGCTTATAATACTTAGGCCGGGATATAGTCCGCTAAGTTAACCGGCGTCTTTAGCTAAAAGGCCCTTTTTATGTCCTTTATTATAACTACCCTTACGTTAAGCGTTTATCGTTGCCCTTAATCGTCTTTTTAAGCCCTTTCTTATTAGCACTCCGCTGCGAAGATAAAGGCGCTTACTAGCTTTGCTTTTTAAATATTTATAATCTTCGCAGCTTCCTTTAATCCTTAAAGGCCGATCTAAATCCTTATTTTTCTATACTAAATCTAATCCCTCTTAGCATTATAAACTACCTTATTCTTCTTTATCTACGGTCTCTTTAAGAATATATTATAGCTTAACTTTAGTACTATATAGGCGAATATCTATTTTAAGTGCTTATTAATCTTTATCTTAAACGCTACGATCCTTTTTATTTAAAGCGTTAGTATATCCTTTAAGAAAGGCTATAGTAGCCTCCTTATCTTATTTATAAAGGGTATTTATAGCTTTATCGCTACCCCCTTACTTATTATAGTATAGTAGTTATAGCCTATATCTATAAGTATATTAAGCCCTTTCTTTTTATTAATATTAACCTTAAGTAGTATTAAGTTTAATATAAGGTGTTTCTTTATTAACTTTTAAGCCGTTTACTATTTCTTTTTCTCTTTTAGCGCTTAACTACGCGCTAAGGTTCCTTTTTTCTTAAATTAAAATCTATTTTAATTACCTTCTTAGTTATAACTATAGCTACTTATAAGGTTTCTTTCTTTTTCTTTTTATAAAAGCGGGCGATATACTTTATTATCTTTTAAGCGAAATACTTTTATATATCGGGCTAGCTTTATCCTTCTCTTAGCTAAGTTATAGCGTTAATTCTACTTATTAAAGTATTGCCTTTTAAGTCTTTTCGGTCTTAAGTCGCCCCTCTTATTACCTTTTTCTAGCCTTAAAATAGCTACTTAGTTTACTAAACCTTCTTTAGCTTCGCCGCGATTTATATTACTTAATTAATATATACTAAGAAACTTAAATTTAAAAGGTTAACTATTATAAGTGCCTCCTTAAGGCGAAGGCTTAAGGCGCCTTTTAAGAATATAATTTATATATTATATAGCTATAACCCCCTTCCCGCTTTAAAAAACCTTTACTTAAACTTAAGGAGAAATACCGCGAACGTTTAGTTCTCTCTTTATTTAATCGTGCGGATAGCCGCCGCCGCTTACGATTAAATATCGATATTAAGGTAGATTAAATTAAGGTACTTAAGGAATTCTTACTAATTATAACCTTAATCTACGCCGGTATTATAATAAGTCGCTATAGTTTATTATAGCTTTATATTTAAGTAGTTATAGATTAAGTAAAAAACCTCCTTTAAGCTTAAAAGAAAGTCTTAATTAATCTTATACTTTTCTTATATATATTATGCTTAAAGCATAAAGTAGCGATACTAGCTATTAAACTTCCTTAGCGCTAAAAGTAGCTTTTACTAGTCTTTCCTTTTTATTGCTTTTTTCTTTATCGCGGGCATTGCGGCCTTTACCGTTATATTATAAGGTAATATTAAGCTACCGGTTAATAAGCCGGCCTCTCTTTATATATACGTCCTTACTATCTCCTTTAGCTTTTATATTAAGGCCTTAAACTAGCTTATTAGCTATTAAATCTACTACTAGCTTACTAAAACTTAGTAGCTTATTTTAATAGCCCTTACTTATAGCAAGAGGATTGCTTATTTAACCTTAGTTTAAATATTAGCCTCTTTTAGCCCTTCTTCTTACCCCCCTTAAGCATAGCCCTTTTATATTAAGTAAGCTTCTTACTCGCGCTATATTATAGTTAGTAAGTCTTTTTTTAAGTTATATAACCTTATTTAAAAGGAGCTTTAAATATATTAAAGGCTTATATATACTAAGTTTAGTAGTATATAGCTAAATAATTATTTATTTAAAGCTAAAAAGAGAAAAGGGAAATGTTTATTTAAGCTACGTAGCTTTATACTTTATAGGGGTCGCTTAAGTAGCCCGTACTTAGGTTAAGTTTAAGTTAAACTTAGGCTAAGTTTAAATAAAGTCTTAAATAACTTTAGCTATATATCGGCCTAACCTTAGGTTATTCGCTATAGTATAACTATAGCTCTTTTTATAGTATAGCTTATAATAAACTACTTACTTAACTAACTTTAAATAAGTTTATAACTAGTTAATTATTAAAATAGCTATAAGAAATAACTAAGTTTAAAGATAGCCCTTTATTTTTAAATAAAACATATTAATAGCTTTAACTTAGTTAGCTTATTTAAGAAATTATTTAGTATTAATAAAGAAACTAATAAACTATTATATATTAAAGCATAAAAAAGTTTATAAACGCTTTTAGCTAAGTAGCTACTTATAAACTAAGTTATATAAATAGACTAGCTACTTTAATTTAAAGCTTACTATATAATATTATAATTAAATAGTATTTTAAGGATCTTTTTAATATAAACTAATTATTTTAATATAGCTTAAGTTTAAGTTACTAAGTACTATACTTTATAGCGTAAAAATAAAAAATAAACTAATTATTATTAATTAAAGCTAATACTATAAACTAGTTACTATTAGTTAAAGCTAATACTATAAGTTAATTACTATTAATTAAGCTAATATAATAAACTAATTACTATATATAAGTATATATAAGGATAAGTAAATATTAAAAGCTTATTTTTTTTAAAGTATACTTAGCTACTTTATACTTAGCTTTTTAAGTTATTTTTAAGGAAATTTAATTATATTAGCTAGCTATTTATTATTAATATTTAAATAAACTATAAATATCTTTTTAAAAGTACTTAATAGACTAAGTATAAGCTTAGTTAGAAATACTATAAATTATAATTAAGGAAATCTTTTATATATCTTTAAATATTTTATATAAATTTTAGTAAAGTTTACTTTATATCTTTTAAGGTATTCTCTTAGTTTAAAACGTAGTAAACTATACTAAAAATATCCCGCGGAAGTCTTTAAATATCTCTTATAAATATTAATAAAATGCGCTTTACGGGTTTTAAAATATTTCTCTTACTTAAAAATATTATAAACTATAATTAAAAAGCTATATAAGTATTTTAAGTATCCTTTATAAATCTTAATAAGGTTTGCTTAGTAGTATTTATAGCGTTTTTAAAGGCGTATCTTTATAGCGCGTACTTTAACTATTCTTAATATAAAGTCTTATATTTATTTAAGTTTTTTATATAGTATTTATAAAAGCTATATAAAAAGTTTTAGTATAGCTACTTAGATTTTATAATACTAAGCTTAGCGGGAAAAGCTTTAAGCCCGCTTTATAATATACTTAAAAGTAGTAGCTTAAGCTTTATAAAGCGAAATATCTTTAGTTAGCGATATTATTATAGGCTATGCTATAAAAAGAGCTATAGTTATACTATAGCGAACGACTTAAAGTCGGGCCAACGTATAGCCGAAGTTATATAAAACTTTACCTAAACTCGGCCTAAGTTTAACCTAAACTTAACCTAAGTATAGGCTACTTAAGCGACCCTTATAAAGTACGAAGCTACGTAGCCTAAATAAAGATTTCCCCTTTCCTTCTTTAGCTTTAAATAAATAATTATTCGGCTACGTGCTATTAAACTAAGTATATATAAGCCCTTAATATATCTAAAGCTCCTTTTAAATAAGGTTATATAACTTAAGAAGAGACTTACTAACTACGATATAGCATAAGTAAGAAGCCTACTTAGTATAAGAGGGCTATACCTATAAGGCTTAAGAAGGAGGGCTAAGAAAGGCCGATATTTAAATAAGGGTTAAATAAGCGATCCTCTCGCTATAAGCAAGGGCTATTAAAACGAGCTACTAAGTTTAAGCAAGCTAGCAATAGATTTAATAGCTAATAAGCTAGTTCGGGGCCTTAATATAAAAGCTAAAGGAGATAGTAAGGATATATATATAAAGAGGGGCCGGCCTATTAATCGGTAGTTTAATACTACCTTATAATATAATAGCGGGGGCCGTAATACCTATAATAAAGAAGGAAGTAATAAAGAAAAAGAATTAGCGGAAGCTACTCCCGGCGCTAAGGAAATTCGACGGCTAGCGGCGCTACTTTACGCCTTAAGCACGATATATATAAGAAAAGTACGAGATCGATTAAAACTTCTTCTTAAGCTTAAAGGAGGTTTTTTACTTAATCTATAACTACTTAAATATAAGGCTATAGTAGACTATAGCGACTTATTATAGCACCGGCGCGGACTAAGGTTATAACTAGTAAGAATTCCTTAAGTACCTTAATTCGATTTACCTTAATATCGATATCTAATCGCGGGCGGCGGCGGCTATCCGCACGATTAAATAAGAAGAGAACTAAACGTTCGCGGCGTTCCTCCTTAAGTTTAAGTAAAGGCTCTTTAAGGCGGGAGGGGGGTCGTAGCTATACGATATATAGATTATATTCTTAAAGGGGGCCCTAAGCCTTCGCTTTAAGAAAGCGCTCGCGATAGTTAACCTCCTAACTTTAAGCTTCTTAGCGTATATTAATCGGGTAGTATAAATTGCAGTAAAGCTAAAAAGGGTTTAGTAAACTAAGTAGCTATTTTAAGGCTAAAAGAAGGTAATAAAGGGGGGAACTTAAGACCGAAAAGACTTAGAGGGTAATACTTTAATAAGTAGAATTAACGCTATAACTTAGCCGGGAAGAAAATAAAGCTAGCCCGATATACGGAGGTATTTTACTTACGGGATAATAAAGTATATCGCCCGCTTTTATAAAAAAAAGAAAGAAAGAACTTTATAAGTAGCCGTAGCTATAACTAAAAAAGTAACTAAAGTAAATTCTAATTTAAGAAAAAAGGAACCTTAGTATAAAGTCGGGCGCTAAAGGAAAAGGAGAAATAGTAGGCGGCTTAAAGGTTAATAAGGAAGCACCTTATACTAAACTTAGTACTGCTTAAGGTTAGTATTAATAAAAAGAAAGGGCTTAACGCACTTATAAATATAGGCTATAACTACTATACTATAGTAAGCGAGGGGGTAGCGATAAGGCTATAGATACCCTTTATAGATAGGATAAGGAGGCTACTATAGTCTTTCTTAAAGGATATACTAATACTTTAAATAAAGGGGATCGTAGCGTTTAAGATAAAGATTAATAAGCACTTAAAATAGATATTCGCCTATATAGTACTAGAGTTAAGCTATAACGTATTCTTAAAGAGACCGTAAATAAAGAAGAACGAGGTAGTTTATAACGCTAAGGGGGATCGGATCCGGTATAAAAAAGCGGGGATTTAAATCGGCCTTTAAGGATTAAAAGAAGCCGCGAAGATTGCGAATATCTAAGAAGCGAAGCTAGTAAGCGCCTTTATCTTCGCAGCGGAGTGCTAATAGGAAAGGGCTTAAAAGAATAGCCGGGGGCGATAATAAGCGCTTAATATAAAGGCGGTTACGATAAAAGACGTAAAGAAAGCCCTTTAGCTAAAGACGCCGGTTAACCCGGCGGACTATATCCCGGCTTAAGCACTATAAGCTTATCTAAACCTTTTTATACTTACGAAAGCACTTAAGCAACCCTTATTCCGATTAAGCGTAGACTATAAAATCTATCTTACCTTAAATAAAAATAGTAAGGAGCCGCTACTACTATAAGGGCCCCTTTACGATATATTAAAAGAAGAACTCCTTATCCTTTAAAAGACCTTAAACGAGCTATTAAAAGCGAACCTTATCCGCTTAAGCAGTTTATTAGCCGCGGCGCCGGTATTATTTATAAGGAAGGCCGATAGCTAACTACGCTTTTACTATAATTACTAAGCTTTAAATATAATTACGAAAAGAGACTAATATACGTTACTATTAATTATAGAAACGCTAAGGATATTAGTAAAGGTATATTAGTTTATAAAACTCGATATTATTATAGCGTTTTATAAGATTAAAATTATAAAGGGCTACGAGTTTAAGACGGCCTTTTAGACGAGGTTTAGACTATTTAAATAGTAAGTATGCTTATTTAGCCTTATAAAAACGCTAGCTACCTTTTAGCGCTATATTAACGAAGTACTAAAAGACTACCTTTATAAGTTCGTTATAGCGTATATAGACAACGTTTTAATCTACTTATTAAGGTCGCTCTATAACTATTAAGAGAAGGTAGTAAAAGTACTTAAAAAGTTAGAAGAAGTAAGCCTTATACTAAACCTATAAAAGTACGACTTTATAATAAAAAAAGTAAAGTACTTAAGTTTTATTATATAAGCTAGGGGTAAGGTCCGGTGCGACTTAAAGAAGATTTAAGCTATCTAGATATAGTAAGCGCTAAGGAATATAAAAAGCGTTTAAAGCTTTTTTAAGTTTGCGAATTATTATTATACCTTTATCTCGCTTTATACTAAGGCCTTACGGTACTTAAATAGCCTTAATAAAAAGAACGCGATATTCTTATAAACTAATAAGCACTAAGCCGCGTTTAAGTTTATTTAAGAGGTATTTTATAACGCGCTAGTGCTATAGCTATACGACTTAAAGAGGGAAACGTACTTAAAGGCGGACTGCTTTAAATACGCAATAAGCGGCGTGCTAATATAAGTAAGACTAAATAGGATATAATACTTAGTAAGGTTCTTCTTAAAACGACTTAATATAGTAAAGTATAACTACCCGATCTATAATAAAGAGTTGCTTATAATTATACGATACTTAGACTTTTAAGGGGTAAAGTTACGTAATATACTAGCATTTACGGTATTAATAGATTATAAGAATTTAAAGTACTTTATAATAAAGAGGAAGTTAAATAAAAAGTAAAGTAAATAGGCAATAGAGCTTACCTTATATAACTTTATATTAAAATACCGCTTAAAAAGGTTAGCGGTAGTACTTAATACTTTATCGCGCCGCGATTAAGATAAGCTAAAAAAGGTATTTAATAAAAGGGAAATAAGATATATAGTATAGATAATCCCGGATAGTATGCGATTAATAAGATATTAAGTCCCCCTTAGCGGCAAGCATACGAACCTCCTATAATAATTAATATAAAAAAAGCGTACTATCGCGATAATGCGGGAAAAGGAGAAGAATATAGGGTTAATCGCTTATATAAGTAAGGCGGACGACCCTATACCTTAAGACGAAGGTAGGGCGAATAAAGGCGGAGTTTAAGCAAAACTTAACTTAAACTTAAGCCGAGACGCGCTTAAGGAATAGGCATAACCGGCCTGCGTATTCGATAAGTAAGAGATATAAAAGCGGTAGATAGCGATACTATAAAAGGATAAGGAGTATTAAGTAGTATTTTAAGTAGTACGGAATAGCGACCGGTCGCTTACCTTAAAATAATAATTAAAGGTCTAAGTAAGCGAGTATATAATTAATATAAGGGGGCGCCTTTACTTTAAAGACTAACTTTAAGTGCTAAGTAAGGCTTAATACTTTAAGGAAAGGGGGGATAAAGAGCTAAATAAGCTTTAAGTATTAATTACTTAGCGGATATATAACTTAATAGTAATAAGATACTTAAGGCGCGAGGGGACGCTTATAATACTAGCTTAAGGGTTTTTTTAGCTAGGCTAGTTATTAATAGTACGCCGGCTTATCGCGAACTACGGGCCGTATAGTAAGGGGCATATTTAAAGGTAACTTTAAAAGAGGCTTCTCCGACTATTACCGCTTTTTATATAGCCGTTTATATACTTAACGATAGACTTTATAGTTAACTTACCGCTAATAAGAACTAAAGGCTCTTAGAACTTTTAAGTAATAATAAACGGGCTAATAAAAGCGATAACTTTAAAAGCAATGCCGATAATAAGAGTAGTAGTATACGCTATTAAGTTCTTATAATCTTACTTCCGCTTTTATAAAATGCTAAAATCGATTATCTTAGATTAAGGGATAAACTAAATAAAGCAATTTTAAAAGGAATTTTACTAATAAACTAAGGTTTAAAGGAAACTAAGTTTAGCTTACTACCTATAAATTAATAAGGCGATAAAGCGCGCGAACTAAGAGGTATAAGCGTACCTTTATATATATATTTACTATAAGTAAGATAATTAAAGGGTATAGCTACCCTATACTTAAGCGGCGCTTAATAATTAGGTAGTATTAATAATAGGTATAAGCCCTTTCTTCGCTATATATAGGTATAATATTAAGCCGATTTAGATTGTATAAGAGGAGGGACTACTTATACTAAATGCGGAGAGCGTATAAAGCCTCGTATAAAGGATAAGGGAAATCGCTAACTTCCTTTAAACGGCGATCGCCGCGTCGTAAGTAAGGTAAAAGGAAATAGTAAACTAGTCTTATATACCGGCGGAAAGACTTTAAGTAAGCGATAAAGTATAGCTAAATATAAGGAAGTATACTATAGATAGGCCTTATTAAAAGCTTAACTAATTATACTAAAGGTATACTATAATAAAGGTAGTTAGCCTATATATAGTAAAACTTAATATATTAAGAAAGGTATATAAGAGACTATATATAAAGTTCCTCCGCCGCGTAGCGGATAACCCCTTACTTAGCTAAATAGTTAATAACTACTAGCTACTGCTAGTAATCGGGGAAGATAATAAACTAAAGTATATTATAAAAAAGATTAAGTAGGCCTAGTAAAGACGGATTAAAAGGGGGAGATAGCGCTAAGTCTTAGTAAAGTAGTATAGGTACGCTAACTTAATATAGTAGCTAATTAGCGACTTTTAAGATATAATCGCCTTAAAGGAATTTAAAGGGCGGTATAGTAACGTAATAAAGAACAATAAGGGCGAGGCGGAAAGACGATAATAAGCTAAGCCGGGAAGTAAAGGATAGGATAAGGGAAGTAGCGGAGAAAAGGAGGAAAACTAAGAAAAACAAGAGGAGGTTTCGGGCTACGCTTAGTAGACGTTAAAACGATTTTAAATAATACGTATAAGGAGGATACGCTATAAACGCGCACTAAGCATAGATAACGATAAGATAAATAAGGGATATAATAAGATATAATAAAATACGGAGTAGATATAAATAGAATATATAAAGAACTATAACTTAATTAAAGCAAACTACTTACTACTTACTAATACTAATAAATTAACCTTAAACGTAAAGGTATATTTAAGCTTAGCGCGCTATAGTAGTAATATAAGCTAACTCTATATACTATAGTAATCGTTAGTAATATCCCTTTAGCTAGCGTCTATTAAGGATCGGAAAACGTATATATAAGTCGGTGCGGTAATCCTTAAACGTCCTTTAAGATATATAATCTTAAAGCGCGTTTACGGCGGCGACTATATCGCTAGTATACTAATATCGCGTTAGCATTATATCTTATATAGTTTAAGAATAAGAATATATAGGTAAATAGTATAATCCGGCGCGGGTATAGGTAAAATAATTATAGGCGCGGGGCGAGGCTTAATTTTAATAAGCCTTATACTAAGTATCCGCGTTAAGAGATACTATATATTTAATATACGTAAGGTAAGGGGGGCGCTATATAGTAGTACTACGTATCGCGCTCCGCTTGCTAAGCGACGATAGTAAGCGCGAAGACTAATATAAAAGCGGTAGCGTATAGTTACTAGGCGTGTTAAGAGGCGCCGGACGGGTAGACGCTTATAATACGGCGGGAGATAAGGCCCGGGGGGTTATAATAGATATATTAAGGCGCGGCGCGGCGAAGCTATTATAAGAGGGGGCGCGCGCGTAGGTAGATTAGTAATTAAAGAAGGAAAAGAAAGAAGAGAAGGAGAAGGAGAGAGGAAGGGTATTTATGCTTAAAGACTATAAGCGGCGGGTAGGAAAGACGTACCTTAAGCATTAATATTAGCGGTAAGTAAAGGAGATATATTATACCGCCTTAGCGCTATTAAGGATAATATAGTAGCGTAGATAGGCGAGCGTATAACGTATTTAATGCCTTAATATAACGTTATTTAAGGAGGCGTTAGCGTATAATTATAAGTATAATAAGGACGATTATACCGATTAACGCTAAGTGCGGAGCGGGGGGGGGCGGGGCGCCGATATTATATACCCCGGTGCGCGATAGCTTAAAAGGGGGATAGTATTACGGGCTATGCTATAAGAAGAGCTATAGTTATACTATAGCGAACGACTTAAAGTTAAGCTAACGTATAGCTAAAGTCGTATAGGACTTTACTTAAACTTAGCCCGAGTTTAACTTAAACTTAACCTAAGTACGGGCTACTTAAGCGACCCTTATAAAGTATAAAGCTATATAGCTTAGATAGAGATTTCCCCCTTCCCTTTTTAGCTTTAGATAAATAATTATTCGGCTATATACTACTAAACTAAGTGTACGTAGGCCTTTAATAGATATTATTAATAGTATAAAATTTTAAAGTTAAATTTTATACTTAAAGTATTAAGTAAAAGTAACTTTATATATAGAATAGTATTTTAGTATAATTATATATTAAAATTTAATATCCTTTTAAATATATTCTTCCGTTAATTAATTTAAATTAATAACTATAAGAAATAAGTTATAAAATATAAATATTAATTGTTTTAACTTTAAACAAAGCTTATTATTAAATTATTAAGTAAACTAGCTTAAAGCTTATAGCTATATTAATACCGCTGCGATTTACTAGCTAATAGCCTTTTATACTATAAGCTTAGCTTATAGTACTATAAGTAAAATAAAGCTTAAGTATTATAAAATTACTATTTTATAGTAATCTTAAGTACTTAAAAGGTATTAATATTTAGTAAAGTATATACTGCTAAATATAAAAAGGTTGCTAGTAATATAAATACTACTAGCTATAAGTATATAATAATTAAAGTAAATACTAATAATTATAAAAATAAATAATATAGCTTTATAGTTAAAGACGGCTAATATTAAATAAAAGCGGTATAAGCTAAATATAGCTTTAAAACGTAAAGAAGGCCTATTTATAGCATTTAGTAAAAAAGCAATTTATATAGAGATTTAATAAGTAAATAAAAGGCAAGAATAAGTAACTAAGTAATAAAGCTTTTGTTTTATTATTTTAGTAGCTATTTAGTAGCCTATATATAATAAAAAAGGATTTTAAATAAGTAAAGAAATAATAAATAGTTTAATAAATAGTAGTAAATAACAAATAGTTCTTATTAAATAGGAGGTCTATATAAGGTCTATATACTAAATTAAAGGGTAAATAGTCTTTAAGTTTATACGTAGCTAAAAAATAAAGAGAAAATTTAAAGAGGCTAAGTTAAAGTAAGTAACTTACTACTACTACTAGTACTATTACTATTTAAAGAATAGATATAATAATAACTATATATAGCTTAATTTAATTATATTTATTAATAAGGTTTAAGAGATTAGCGATAATAAACGATTAATTTATACCTTATATAAAGCTTAAGTAAAAGGCCTCTTTTTTAAAGTGAAAAAAATCTTATAAAAGAGTTTAAGACAAGGAATATTTATTAATTAACTAGTAATAAGTAATAACTAGTATATTACTTATTATTAATAATAAAAGTAGCTAAGAGGAGTTTATTAGCTATAAAAGTAGTTAAGCGACCTTATAAGTTTTATAAGATATAAGTTATAAATTAATATATAAAAGCATATATAAGCATATAAGAAAGAAGCTTTTTTATAGCTTTAAAAAAGTATGAAAAAAAGTTTCTCCTTATTTTCCTCTTAATTTTACTTTTACTTAATATTATTAAAAATCTATATAATAAGATATATTTTAGTTTATTTAGTTTACTTTATTAAATATTATAGGCTAGGCCTTATATAAGCCCGGGCTACGCCTATATAGACTCTTAATTAGCGTAGTTAATTAAACAGCTAAGAGCTTAGTTAATTTATTTTCTTTTGCCCTTATTATTACTATTTAACATAGTAGCTTAATTAAATCGCTGCCTTATAGTATAAATAGTTAAATAACTACTGCTTTAACGCTATTTAAGCCGACTTATAATATTAAATAAAGTATTTTCTTTTCTTTTTTACTATAAATTGCTTACTTAAATAAATAAAAACTATTATAAAACTCGTTTAATATTTAAGTCCTTAAGTATAAAAATATTTTAATAATATAATACTAAGCTTATAATTTTAATTTTAACTTATAGCTTTATTAAAAGTTACTTAGTATATAATATACTAAGTAAGTTTTTTAAGCTAGATAAAAGTTATTTATTATAATTAAGTTTATTTAATTATAATAAAAGAAAATCTACTTTTATAGTATTATAGCTAACTAGTTAGCTATAAGCTAAGTTAAAGCATTTAAAACTTATTTTTACTAAAAGGATTTTTAGTTTGTTTTATTAATAGTAGTTTTATTTTAAAGATTAAAGCTTTTAAACTTTATACTAAGAGATTAGCTAAGCTATAAAACTTTATTATTTCTTATTGTTTTTATAAGCTTTTTCTTTAAGTATTAAAGCATTAGCTTAGTATTATATAGAGATATTAATTAAGCTATTTTACTTACTTATTAAGTTAAAAAAGTAGTATATATTATAGTTAATAATTTAAAGTTTATATTAAAAGGTAAATTTTATATTTCCTTATTTATTATACTATAAGAGAAAGCTATAATAAACGGTCGAAGTATAAAAACAAATAATTAAATCGTTTTTAGTTAGTTTTTTACTTTAAAATATTAAAAAAACTAGTTAAAATATAAAAGGTAATATATATAAGTATAAATAATAATAGCGTTAAAAAGGCTTTCCTTTTTTCTTATTAAGCTTTAATTTTTAGATAAATAAAAGTATATATATAGTTAAGAAGTATAAGTATAAATTAAAAGAGACATATATATTATTATTATTAAGTTTATACTAAGGACTTAATTTAAGTTTTTAGAAATTCGATATTTTAAATAAAAGAGAAAAACTAAAGCGCTTAAAGTAAAACCTCTTTTTCTTTACGTTTAGTCCGCTTTATATAAAGTCTTATAACTTTATATAAAGAAAAAGGTACGCCTTTTACTATAAGTATATCCTACTTACTAAGTAGTTTAATATAGCTTAAGTAAGCTAAGGCCGCCTTTAACTAAAGCGGCCTGCGGCTTAAAGCGCTATACTTTAAGCTTAAAGTATTAGTAGTAGCCCTTTTTTTATCCCCTTTTTAACTCGCCCCTCCCCGCATATAATTAAGAAGGTAAGTAAGGCTTTTTAGCCTACGTGCCCCTTATTAATAGCGCGGCCTTAACTTATTATAAAAGTAAGCTTATAGTAAGCCCCGCTTATAAGAATTCAGCGCCTTATAGCGCGCGCGCGTATTTTTAATCAGGCTTATTATTTATTCGCGCCGCTTAGCTACTAATCCTATACGCGGCCGTAAGGATAAAACCCCTTATATACTACGTTTACTTATATACCCTTCTTTTTTCTTACCGGAGTCGTGCTTACTTTCTTTATAAGCCCGTTATATAATCGCCGCTTTATATTTATCGCATACTAGCCGCTTAGCCTCCGCTATATTATTATCGATATTATTAATAGATTAAGGAAAAAGGTTATATTTTTTAATCTTAATATAAGTCCGCTCTTTAAGCTATTAAAAAAAGATACTAAGGATAAAAAGGCTTAAGCCCGCTATAATATAAAATATAAGATCCTTTACTATATATATATAAAGTGCTTATTAAGTAACGATATACTTATAGATTATTAAGGCTATTAAAATTAAGCTTATTTATATCTAAGCTATATCCGATATATAAGCATATATAGCTTATATTATTAACCTTTTTTTAGCTATGTTTATAAAAACGTATATTACTTATCCTTTAAGTAACTGTTTTTATTTTTAAGTAAGTAGCTTTATGTTAAACCTACTCTTATTTCTTAGTTAATCTTTTTATAACTTACTACTATTAGTAAAAACGTAGCTTATAAGCTCTACGCCGCTTAAAAAAAGTTATATAAGTCCGGCCGGCCTATTAAGCGTTTTTTATAAATAAAGTTTACCTTTATAGCAATAAAGCTTTAATAGCGCGCTAGTACTATTATAGTATAAGCTTTTGCGTTTAGTACCGCTTTTAGCTTAGCCTTTTTTAATAATAATATAAACTTACTTACTTTTACTTTTAGCCGCTTTATTAATAACGCGCGCGCGGCTTATAAAGCTAATACTAAGCTTATTAACAAGCTTAATAATACTATTATAGTTATATATTAAACCGTTTATACTATAGCTTAAAACGTAAAAAGTATAAATAGTGCGTTAATTATAATAGCTAACTACCTTAGCTTTAGCAGCTATAAAGGCTAGGTTATCGCTCCTAAAAGTCGTTTACTTAACTTAAACTTAGCGCGGGCTTATACTGCCTTTACCCCGCTTAAGCCCCTGCCTTTTAAAATCCTTAATATTTTAAAGGACTTAAAAGCTAAAGCTAGAGCTAAGAAGAAAGCTTAAGCTAAGGCTCTTACTAAGGCCTATACTTTAAAGCGCGCCGCTTTTACTTAAAAACTTAAGTATAAGGGGGCGCTTAAAGGTAAGGGTAAAGAAAAAGCTATTAAAGCTAACGTTATATTTAACTTAAAGGAGCTTAAGTTTAATATCAGCGATAAAAAACTAGTAAAGGAAGAAAAAGAAAGATAAAAGCAATAATAAAGTTAAAACTAAGGCCTTTATAAATAAGGGTAGCTTTTAGCTTAGCTTTAATACTATCTTTATTCTTTCCGATATCGAAAGCGGTAATAATAGCGATAGTAATAATAACCTTACTTTATCTTTTATCTTACTTACTTTTAGCCTGCTTATAAGCCGCGATATCCCTTTAACTACGCCGAAGCGCGTTTATAGCTTTTTTAAAAGCGGTGCCTTTAAGGTTAATAACCTTATAGCTACTACTTTAAAGCATATTTATACTATCCCCGCTTTTAATTTATTTAGTAAGAAGGGGGAAACTAAAGACTTTAGCTTAAACCTTTAGTACTATTAGTTTTTTACTTATAGTAAGGCTAAGTTACTCTTTTTTAATTTTCTTATAATACTTAACTTTACTTAATTAATTAAGTATTACTTAAGTTACTTTATATAGCTTAGTTTTATACTGATTTTAACTTTTACTTAGACTATAGCTTGTAAGTTCTTAGTATTAAGCACCTTATAAGTCTTAAAGTAAACGCTTTAGCGGGCTACTATTAAAGTAATATCTTCTTTATTTACCCTTATTATAACTTTAAGCTATTATAAGTATAGAAAAGGGAAAGCGCTAATTACTTTAACTTATAGCTATAGCTAAGCGGGGCGTACTTATAGTACCCTTTAAACTAGCGGGCCCGCGGCTACTTTTAATTATACTAAACGTAATAAAAAGAATAATAATAATAAGCTTAAATATTTATTAAAGGTTAGAGCAGTAGCGACATTATAGGGGAATTAGGAGATCACGTGATATCACGTAATAAAGGAGTCGATATTATATAAGGCAGAATTTAGCTAGAATTAATTAATAAAGGATTAAGTGCGTAAGTGCTTATAGAATCTCTAGCTATTTAGTAGTAGGAGATTCGCCTTTTATAGATAAATATAAGGGAACGGAGTAACATATCCGGACCGACCTTTAGGCGGTCTTAAAGCCTAAGGAATGTTGATTTTAAATTATTTTACCCCGTGGCTAGATGTCCCTTCCTTATGCGGCAATTCGTATTTAAAGTTAGTTAAGGTTAGTTTAGGTCTAGGCGGATCCTTATTTTATCTAGCCACCCTAACCTCCTTAGTTCTGTATATAACGTTATAGATATCGTATAAGAACGTAAGGACTTCGAAAATAACGAGCCGAAGCTAGGCTATTTAATTATATACTTTTAGAAAAACCTTATAAAAGGAAAAATCTAAAGTTCTATTATTTAGGCGTAAAATAGGTAGCTTAGTCTCTAGGGAAAAAAAAAATAGTAATTTTAAAAACTTAGTTTTTTTAATCTTTATCTAGGAAACCTTTTTAAAGGGAAAAAACCTAATAGGAGAAAAGGTATAGAAAGCAAAAGAATAACCTTTAACTACTCCTTTTATTTATAGGACTTCTTATACTAAGGATAATCCGGTCCTAAACTTATTAATTAAAGCAGGACTTAATTCCTTAGTAAAGATATTAGCTATATTATCTTCTAATTTAATATAAGAGACCTTAATTTCTTTATTTCTTATATTTATTCTCGTATAGTAGTATATAGCGCGTATATGTTTAGTACGCCTATAGAATTTAGGATTTTCTGCTAATTTAATAGC
>JAPEBW010001386.1:0-25113 GCA_027405785.1 Ophiocordyceps robertsii | reverse complement strand
CTCTCGGCCTTGTCATTCTCCGCGCCCACGTCGGGCGGGCAACACGATGGATGCCAAAAGGGGTAAAAGCTTCGAGGGGGACAAAAGATGCAAAACAGACCCCTGCTGCCATACCGTACTAGTACCGACCGAGCTTGCCCGCCTTTGGAGAGGGCCGAGCCAAGATGTTAGGGGCGGAATGGCAGGAGAAAGCACCATGTCGTTCGTTCCCTTTCAGCCAGCCCTACGGCGCATGCACGGCGACGTCTCCGCCATTGGAGAGACATGGGCGGCGGGGCTCGCATCAGCCAGACCTCGTCGACGACGGAGTCAGTCGTCGGACGGACATTGCTCCGCCGCGGGCCTGGCCGGGCACACAAGAGACAGCCAGCCTCACGGGCCAGGAACCACGGCGGCCATGGACGAATGGATGACGTGGGCGTGCGGTCACCGCCAAGGCTCAGAATAGAAATCCCGAGCACAAACGGCCCGAGAGTCTCTGCGACTCTGTCGGTGCCCGCTTGGCCCGCCCGTGCGGCTGCGCGTGAACGACAAGTGCCTGTGGGGGCCGGACGGACGAGGCAGAACTGGGGGTGGGGCGGCCGAGCACTGCCTCTGATTCCGTACTCGTCCTCTGCTTTGGAGTTGGAGAGAAGGAAGAGAGCGAGGCAAGACAGGCAGCCATTGAGCAGAAACCCGGCGGGCGGAGCGGCCGGGCCGGCGGAGCTCCCCTCTTCGGCACTTGGGCCTTGCCGCCAATCAGACCGAGCCCCCGATGGACTCGCTGGGTCGACTTCTCTTGCCTCTGCTGCCTGTCTCTGAGAGCCTAGAACAACGCCAGGCCCAGACTAGGTCCTGACCTCTGGCCGGGATGATGCGTGGGCACGTCCGTCTTGTCTCTGCGTGTCTCTGCTGCGTGTCTCTGTCTCTCTCCGTCTCCGTCTCCGTCTCCGTCTCTCTCCATCTCCATCTCTCTCTCTGTCTCTTTCTGTCTCTCTCTGTCTCTTTCTGTCTCTCTCTCTCGCTCTCTCTCTCTCTCTCTCTCGCTCTCTCTCTCTCTCTCTGTCTCTTTCTGTCTCTTTCTGTCTCTCTCTGTATCTCTCTCTCCCTCTCTCTCCCTCTCTACCTCTACCTCTACCTCTACCTCTACCTCTACCTCTACCTTTTCTCTCTCTGCTCAATCCAACATGTAGGTCCGGGCCACACAAGGGGGGGCGGAACAGGCACATGAGGTGGTGGCATCATCTAGCCGATCGAAGCAAAAAAGACGAGCTTGTAGCCGCCGCGCCTTGATGCAACCTCATGCCGAGGCCGGACAGCAAGACAAAGTACCATGACGTGACTCGGGGCCCCTCCCGGTCCCCGGAGCAAAGATGACGGGGCGCCCCCTAAAAAGATACGTAATTCCAGTCTGCTTACCTTGACGTCTCGCCCGTCTTTGACCCGAAAGCTCTGTGCTACTTTTCATCATCATCATCATCATCATTTTCCATTCCTCGTCGGTCATCTGTTGGATCAATGTGACCAGTCTCTCTGCCCCCCCCGAGTCTCAACCAACGTGACAATGGGCGGCCTTGGCTGACAGCGGCAAACGTTACCGCGCATACGGTACGTGTATGTGTGCACGGCAGATCAAGGGGAGCGTCGATGAACGGCATCGTCGTCGGCGCACGCTCTCGTTTCATGGCCGTTGCCATTGGCCGTGCGTGCCTTTTTCTGATGGTTGCCTGACGGGCGCCGCGGGCCGTCGTCTTTGGAAATCATCATCATGGTTCTTGTTTCCCGATGGCTCGTGCCTGGCTGCTGCTGCAGAGGCTGTGTCGCCCCCTGCCTGGGCTTGGCTCCGTCCAACTGGCCAGACCACGGCACATGCTGCAGACTGTATGTAGGTACAGACGGACAGGCGTGGCCGACGATTTTGCTCCTCCAACAGAACAGGCCCTTTTGTTTCCCACCGTTCGTTCCAAGATGCGTGGAGATGCCCCAGTCCCACCACACCGGTGAATCAGGGGACCCTTGGAGCCCGCTGATTCCCTTTCCCTCTCGTCCCCACCCGCCACCGCCGTCGCGTGGCCGCCCTGCCGGGCCCAACCTGTGTGCCTGGTTTCACCTCTGGCTAGCAGGTGCCGAGTACGAGGGCGGGCAAAGCGTCGCGGGAGGAAGAGAGGCACAAGAGTGTCACTCACTCATCAACGTAAACGAGACATGGTTCGTTTGTGCATACATGATGGACACGACATGCAGTCGCACAAACACATGACTGCCAGACACACAGTAGTCTGTTTAGACCACGGCCCTCTGCCCCTTTTCCCCAACGGCTTCCTGCTCCCCCCTCTCCTTGCCTCTTTGAGCCCTAGTAAGCATGGCGTCCGGATATCCGAAGCCGATGGAGGATGGCCCACGGGCCCGGGGCCCCGTTGGCCGGCGCTTGGTTCGTCGCCAAGGCCCAAGATCTGACGGTAAGATGCCTTTTGTCCCGTGCCTTTCGGGCCGGAACCAAAAAAAGAATAGGGCGGGAAAAGAGGAGCGAGGAATGACGGCGAGATGGATGGGGAAAGATGGGGGGGGGGGGGGAAACATGACACCGTCGCCCCCCAGAGTACTACCGCATACCGTCCTCCTGTCTCTATTTCTCCGTGCTGTCCTGCCTCCTGCATCTCATTCTTGCCTCCCGATCGATCCGTGCATGGTGTGACGTGCCATTTGTGCACAGGCGCTGGGCTGTGTTGCCGCTACCGCTGCCGCTGCTGCTGCTGCTGCTGCTGCTGCTGCTGCTGCTGTAGGCCCGGTGACGTCTGGCTGCACTGGGCGCTGTTTCCATGTATGTGCATGCAACCCGTTGGCCGATAGCCCTATCGCATGGGCCTGAGATGCTACCCAAGATCTCATGCCTACACGTACTGTACGTATGTATGTATGCATGTATGTATGTATGTAGGATGACATGACAGGCGTCGTGGGATATACTTACCCCTTTGACACCCGCACACGGTCGTCGTGGACGGGAAAGAAGGGCAGGGTCCCTTTTGGCTCAGCCGTCGGGTCCGACAAGGCCTTGGCACCTCGTTGCCGCCATCACCAACTCGTCGTTTGACCGCCTCGGAGAGCCAACAAGGCCCTCGGCCCCCACGGCACGGGCCTTCTTTTTGCGAGCCAGACCAAGGCGCGCGCAGTGGGGGAGATTTCCCTGTGCCCCCCAAACGCTCTCTCTCTCTCTCTTGCTTTGGCCTGCAGACGTGGCGGTTCGACAGCCAGTCCTGCCCGCCAACCCATTGCCCCCATGTAAGGAGGCATGTATGTATATATGTATGTATCCTCGGGCGAGAATTGTTGGTCAGCGGTAGAGGGCTTGCGGAGCTCCGAAAGATGAGAGAGAGAGAGTGTGTGTGTGAGCGTGTGTACGAATACGTGTGTTAGACCTGCTCTATACTTGCACACACGCCTGTGAGACAATTCACCTTGTTTCCCGCTCACCTCCCGGCTCGTGGAAAAGGGCAGCTGGGAACTCGATGGAGAGACTGCGGCGGACCCCGACGACGGGCTTACAGTACAGACTCTCTGGACACACAGGGGTTACGCATGGCTGGCTGCAGGGCTCATCATGTCATGTACGGAATTTTGCGCCTCTGACACAAGCTCTCTCAGTCGTCGTCGTCCTCTTGGCAGCACCTTTGTCCGCCCATCCATATGCCCGTTCTCCGTTGCGTCTTCTTCTTTTCCCTTCCTCTTGCTCATGTCGGATATGCGCGTGCCTGGCGGGAAAGGGCCAAGGGCTCAAAAGGAAAAAGGAAAAGAGAAAAGAGAGAGGGCTCGGAGCGCAGCGCCCAGCATCGAGGTAAGCAAGCATGCCATCGAATCGACCCCGAAGGTGACGTAGAGACGAGGAATATAAGCTTTTTTCTCCTCATGTGCGTTGTTTGCCTGGCCATGCTGACGCCCACATGAACCAGGAAGGGGGAAGGATACAACGTTTCATCGCCGCCGCTTCAGCCCGAGTCGCTTCCCCTACCAAGGGTAAAACAGCGCGTAGAGCGACATATTACATACATGAATGTACACCTGCAGCCGTCCAGCGAACCGAAGGCCGATTGCACATGTGGCACTAGAGACACGGCACATTGCTGTCTCATCTCAGCCGCGCGTGCGACGACGACGCATTGCCCTTGAGCCTGCCCGGCCTGTTCCTTGGGTGGCCGTCAGGCATCCAGCAATGCCGTGAGGATAAAGTCCGCATCATCCTTGCTCGCCCCCCCCCCCCCCTTTCCCCTTCATGCCTCGGCACACGGTACACCGAGGAGTCATGTCATGGGAGTCATACTAGAGGCAACGGACCAAGCACAGCTCCTTGGCCATTCCCCCTCCTCATGGAACTTTCCTCAGGTTGCAGCATCCCCGGCAGTTGCCAGCAGCCCGCCCACATGGCGGCTGGGCGCTCGGCGGAAGGGATCAATCACGCAACTGGCCACGGCAACCTCCCTCGAGTATGCCAATTGTCGATATGCCGTGCTTGTAAGAGCGCCCACTGCCGTGTGACGGACCATTGCCAGCCGGGCCAAAAAAGCTTCCCCCTCGCCAAGGGCCCAACGGCCGAGTTCCCCCCCCCACACGGTAGGTAGGTAGGTTGTCAGGCGAAGCAGGCCGTTCATCAGGCCGTTCATCAGCCCTCTCTATTCTTGCGACTAGGGCCGTCCACTCCCCCTCTCCCCTGACTCACTGTCCACCCTCTCCAACTAGGTAGGCCGTCTGCCCAGCCATAACCGGGCTTGGCTTGCGAGTCGACGTGCCGTCCTACCAGACATGGCCTCACCACATGTCCTCCTCGGGGACGCCCATGTCTGCCCGCCGAGATTATGAGAGCGTGAGACAAGGGACGCACGACATGGGTGGAATCGTCCCCGATCAATGCCCTCTGACGGCCCATGCAGGAATTCCTCGTGCAAAAGTCTCTGCTTTGCCTTGGCACAGGGTTGGTCGACAACGGCAAGTGTCTTGGCATTGACGGTTGAGGGAACAGGGGTCACGGAGTAGCCAGCGCTATCGACGCCAAGAGTCACGTTTCTCTGTTGTCGTCTTTGATTGATTGATATCATGTCCTCGTCGTCTCTTCGCCGCCGACACATCAATGTCGATTGAGTATTCCGTCTTCACCAATGGTATATCCCTCAGCATCAATGCACGGGAATGGAAACAAGGTTGGCAAGAAGCTCACGAGTGGAGCACGACTGTCTTTGCACCTCGCGGACCGCGCAAAGAGCCGCGCTACCTTCAATGCCTTGTGTGACGCTCCGCACTGGCACGGTAAACCATGTCGGCCGGCAATGCGCCGAGTCCTTGCGCTCCAATGGCCTCTGTTGCTGTTGCCTGCCCTTTTCCCAATACTTGCCCCCCCTCCCTATGCTACTATCCCCTCCCCTGCTCGTAGCCAAGCCCGAAAAGGAGACTGATGGAGAAAGCTTGTTGCCGAGCCTCTGCCTCGCCCTCTCCACCATCGAAAGCCGCACCGAGGTCTTTGGCCAAGGCACATTGTCCAAGTGCCTATACCAGGCTCCTATATAGGCGTGTCTCTATTGCGGCCTACACAATGTAACCCCCAACATGGGCAAAGGAGCCCACCATGACGTGATGCCGACCAAGCAAACCGAGACACACATACACTCCCTATAAAAAGGGCCAGAAAAAGGAAATAATCGGCCCAGGTGCTCGTGGAGCCGAGTTGCCGAACAGAGGCCCGCGGCGGCGCGCCGCAGAGCCGGGCTTCTATATATAGAAGCTCCCTCCCACATCGTTCTTTTGATTGGCCTCACCCCAGGGTCTTGGCAACGTCGTTGGGCCAGGTGACTTGCGGCTTGGTCATTCATCAGACGCTCGTCGACTCTTGCACTTGCCGGCCTGACTCGTTTCCTGTCGACGGCATGCACACTATCGAATGCATGCTGTCGTGACGACGTCAAGGCTGCCGAGGAACAGCCAGAGATGCATCGGCTTGGTTTCAAGCCCGACGGGACTAGAAAAACTAGAAAATCAAAGCCCGTCTCGTGGAGTCGAGGGCCGTCTAGAGCTTCACCATGTTCAGATTCCCCATTCACTGCAGCTTCCCCCCGCACATCGCTTTGCGTGTGCCCCGGAGAACGGCCCAGGCGCAACAAATAGCTGAAAAAAGGCGCAGCAAAGACGTGCCTCGGCGCCTTTGGTGCCTTGTTGGAGACTGTTGAGGCCCTGGAAGCACATACTTCTGCGGTCCGTCTTGTCCATAGCTCGGGCTTGCCCATCCGCCGACGATGCTCAACGAAGCCGTAGCGAACCGTGTGCTTGCAATGCAGCCATCCCCTCCCTTTGCAGCCCTGGTAGATAAATCATGCAATATAGAAGCCGATCTCGCCAGTCATGCCGCCCCTCCTTGTGACAATCCATCCGTGGCCGTGTACTTCGGAATAACAGCTCCGCTGTGTTTCATTGCGAGCCGGAGTGAGGACTCAGGCCAGCCGTGCTCATCACAAACTCGATGGAATCACCACAGTCACGGAACCTGTCACTTCACGTCCCGTCCGCACCAAGGGAGGAAGCCGGCGCCGGGCCATCTGCTCGGTGACAAGAATGCCGGCTCGTCAGGCCATTCATGCTTTTGCTGGCGGCGGCAAGAGTCCCATTTCCCAATCCAGCATTGGCCGAGTTTAGAGCCAGCCATCAACATGACAAGCTTCGACGGGCCAAGGGCAGGGTGGGATTCGGCCTTCGCCGTCATGCTGCTCTTCGGGCCAAGGCTGCTTCATGTCTGCAGCATCGTCTGCCGGGCTCATCCTGGGTGCAGGGCCATGTACATACTAACACTGACTCTGCTTGCCCAACAGCGCCAAGCATCAAGCCTTCGGCCATGCACGCACACGTCGGCACTGTCCCGTCACAGTGCATTCCGATGATAAAAAACCCTTGATGATTTTGCGGAAACAAGGGCCGCCCTCGAGCAACGTGCTTGTCCCGTCCCGACCTTGCAAGGCACACCCGGACGGCAAGGCACTTGTATCGAGTGCCAGCGAACAAGCACTGCTCTTCATGCAGACTGCAGCCTCGGGGGAGCATCATCGTGTATGCGACTCGGTCATGGATACCGCTTCTGGCCGCCCCCTGTTCTGGCTTGCAAGAAAAATTAAAGAACCGCCAAGAGTCTGTTCACCGAGAGCCATGGCATGCTTGGCCCTTGCCTGCATGCCATTCGCCACGCCATCATGGTCGACCGAGGCGCATTTCAATGGTGCTGAACAGCCTCGCACCCTCTAGCCTGTCTCACTCTCGCCGTCGTCTGATTCAAGTCGACATGGGAAGAACTCTTCAGGCCCACGTGGCTGGCTGCAAAGCCACACTGACAGGGGATATCGAAGAGGTGATGCCAATAGTTCTGTCATGTCGCTACCGAAGCCGCCCTCCTTTACCCTTTATCAGGCGCGATGAAGGGGCCGCCGTGGTTGTCACGATCCTCATGCTGCGCTCTCTGCAGAAGAGAGAGGTACAGGTTCTGTTTGATAATCAAGTCCCGGGACATGCTGCTCTGGACTGACTTCTCCCAGCAACGTTGAAATCAGTCATATCCAGAAACGTCCAACATGGTAGCATCATTGTTCATGGGCCCAGTCGACAAGAAACCATCCGAGCTTTGAATCTTGTCATAAATAAACGAGTCGACATCATGTCCATCGAAAAGAGTCGAGTTCACGCCAACAACTGCCTACCATTCTCAACGCTTCGTCATCCGCCTGCCCCCTTTCCACGCATCTTTCAAGTCAAGCGAAGAAAAACGTCGACAAGCTCAAGGGTTAGACGCCCGCTGCGGTCAAGTCGCTTTGATATTGTCCTTCAATGTCTATCTACCTTCTCACCCAATTGCATCTGCACAGGACGAGGGAAAGCAAACATAAGCCCCCACGACGCACCGCGCGCCGGCGTGCCTTCAGCGGCAGCGCGTCCGATGCCACACCCACGTCCACGGCTCCCCCGCCCGCCCGTCCATGGCCGGATATTGTGTCCCGAAATGTCCTCCCTTCCGCCACTGTCGTACCTGTTCCATCATGATTCATACTCCCCCATGTTGGCTTACCGTCGCGTCTCCATCGCATCATGTGCTCCTCCCATGAGCTTTTTTGCCTTGCGCCCTGCATCGCTTGTGCATCGCATCCTCCGAGCCGTGACGAAATGGAAAGCAGTCTATCCCATGCCTTCCGAGAGGCTCTTGTAAAGATAAGTTTGCACGTGTCACCCCATCAGTCATGCTTCCCTGATCGAGCTTGGATGCCATTGCCCTGTTCAAGGCGCCAACGCAGCGAGGCATCGCGAGGCAACCACAGTCCCCCATCTTGTTCAGATGGAGTAGTTGTTCTTGAGGCTCTGCTGGTCTCGGAGCTGCATCTGGCCGACAAACTCGTTGAACTGTGGAATCATTTGCTTGTAAACGTTGAGCACCTGCACGAGGGGGCATTTGTTAGCATCGCAAACCTATTCGACTGGAAGACGGCTGTACTCACGCTTTGGAAAACCTCTCGCAGCTCCTGCTTGATCGGATTCCGCAAGTTCATGTCCTGGTACTGCGCAATGGACGAGAAATAGTCCATCAAGACCTTCTCCATCGCCTGAGGATTCTGGCCCACCACTATTGAAAATCCCTTAAACGCGGTGGCCTTCTCCTCGGACGGGTCTACTTCCTGCATCGCGCCGAGGAACTCCTCTGCAAAGGTGGGCAAGGCAGGCGCCAGCACGTCGGCGGAATGCAGTCCAAGCCTGCCCAGCGCAATGGCGGCGTTCTCGCTGAGGCCCTTGGGCACCCGAGGGTTGCTCATGATCTCAACGAACCGCTGCAGGAGCTCCGGCGCCCACTGTGTCATGCCTTTGCCGTGCTGCATGGCAATCTCGCCGGCGGACCAGCAGGCGTTGTTGACGACGCCAAATCCGCTGTCCATCTCCTCATCCAGGACGTTGTCCATGTCGAGTTGCTTGAGGAGAATCGGGACCATTGTCGGGAGGTGCTGTTGCAGCTGCGGGAATACGTACTTGGCGCAGTCGCCGAGCAGTGCATAGGCCGACTGCCGGACCTCGTCGGTAGGGTCCTCCATGCAGAAGCCCAGCAGCTCAAAGAAGGGATGGGGTGAGGTCTTGACGAGCTCGGCCGACTTCTCGTCTTCCAAGGCCTGTACCACGGCACTCAGGAGGTCGAGGCTCGTGATGAGGAAGTCTTTGTCGGGCTGATCCAGAGCAACATTGCCCGCGGCAGCAAGGCTCTGTTCGAGGTTCATGTGGATAATGTTGACGCATCTGACAAATATCGGCTGAGCATAAGGGGTGAAGGCGTGGCTCAGGGCCAGCGCGACGTAGGATAGACATTCCAGCAGCGGAAACACCTCGCGGGACTGGTCCGAGACGGCGTTGTAGCGTTCGATCAGGGCCGGCATCAGCTGGCTCGCCAGTTCGGGCGTCGCGAGCAACGGACCAATGCGCTCCGCGAGGGTCTGGACGCAGTCGTAGAGGATATACATGTTGCGGTCCTTGTACTTGGCAAAGCACCGGACAAACTGCTGAATGATGGGGCCGCAGTATGGCTCCAGGTGCTTGCCCGCCTTTTCCTCGATGTTGGCAAAGGCCGACGCGCCGGCCTCCTGCACCTTCTTGTTCTTGTCGAGCATCTTGCGCAATATGCCGTCCATCAGAGGCACAAAGAACTGCTCCTTTTGGCCCTGATCGGCCAGGTTCGCCGCCCACGACGAGTAACGTCCCAGCGTCCAGCACGTAATCTGCCTGACAATGGGTTCCTGGTCCTCGAGCAGCGAAATCAGGTAGGGGACGAGCTCGGGCAGGTGAGGAACGACGACGTCCATGCACCCCTCTGCCACCGCGCCAAGGGCGAGCACGGCGGCTTCTCGGTAGGGCCACTTTTCGTGCTTGAGGTTTTGAGACAGATACGGGAAGATGGCCTCGAACACGGCACCTTGGAAGTCGCGGGCAAAGACGTCGAGGGCTGCGGCCGAGCATTTGCGGACTGTCCAGCGCTCGTCGGGGTTCGCATCGTCGCCGTCGTCGTACTCGTCGTCGATCTCGCCTTCTTCGAGCCCCTCATCCATTTCGTTGAGCTTTTCGTACGCTTCGCCATTCTTGGACTGGTCGGCCGACGCAGACCCCTCGCCGTTGGCCGTCCTCTTGAGGTTCTTCTTGGCAAAGGCTGGCTTGATGTCTTCCTGGCGATCTTCCTCGTCGTCGTCGTCCGAAAGGCCACCCAGGAGCGCGATCTCGTCGGCGCTGTACACCATGCACTCGAGCAGGACCGGGATGATCTTGTTGAGATAGGGTTGCAAGGCCCTCCATAGATCCTCGTGCTCCCCTATGGCCAGCCAGAACTCGGCGGCCTCACAGGCCAAGTCCTCGTCTTCGCTCTTCTGCTGGGAGATGATGTAGTCGACGAGCCCGCCGATGTGGGGCTGCAGCTTGTCGGGCCGGGTCTCGACGAGATGCACAAAGGCTCGGCACACTTGGCGGCGCACGTCGGGATTGTCGTCGCTGGAAAGAACGAAGAGGTGCTGGAGCAGGTCGTCGACCGAGTTGAGCATGGCCTGAGACTCGCGCGGGGTGAAGACGTTGATGGCGGTGAGGGCGCCGACGCGGACCTTGGGCAGCGGGCTCTTGGTGGCGGCGATGAAATGAGGCAGAACAAAGTTGAGGGGTCGCTGGCCATTGACCTCTCTCGTGAGCATCCGGGCATTGTCCTCGCATATCTTGGCCATGGCAGACATGGCTCCCTCCTGGGCTTCATTGGTGACCTGGCCGCTCGTGTTGCCCACCATGTCGAGCAGCTGCGGGAGCAGGTCCGGCCAGGCGAGGAGGCCGCCCCTCTTGATGATCTCGGTGGCGATGTTGCCGGCAAAGTTGCGGATCTGGGAGTTCTTGTCCTGCAGGCCGAGGGGGACGGCGAGCTTGACGAACTGCAGACTCGACTCGGGTATGGACTTCCAGTCGGACCTGACATGGTTCTTGAGCATGATGCCGGCAGCCGAGCGGGCCAGATGATAGTCCTGCTCGGTGCATTGCAGGCCATCGGGAGGCTGGGAGCTGGAGAAGATGTAGGCAAGGTAGTTGTTGATGTCGGGCGAGTTCTTTGCCTGCTGGAGCATCTGGCGAGGGGCTAGCACACGGAGCCGGGGGGGGAGTCGGGGTGACGACAGAAGACTCACCTGCTCCGCCTGCTTCTGGGCGTTCTTGTCGAAGCCGCTCAAGGAGTCTTTAAGGCATGAGGCAAGCTGCCTCAGCGACTCGGGGGCGGGCTGCCAAGACATGGCTGCGGGCGGTGCGGCAAGTCGAGCGAGGACGGGGCGCGAGACGGAACGTGGGCGGCGCAGGCTTTTCGTCTACGACATGAGCTCCGGCAAGACCAGTCTGTGCGAGTCAGCGAGAGACCAAGATGCGACGGGCGCTGGGTGCGGTTACGAGACGTGTGCCTGGAGTCGGGCTCGTTGGTCGCGGGGCCCTAGCGATGTGGAGCGTCAAGGTCTGTCTGGCCGGGTGACCAAACGTGTCGCTCGGGCGTCGATGCGATGGCTGGACGGACGGAGGGCGAGAGCCGGGGCGGTCGCCGGGCAGAGAGGGCTGACACCAAATCTGCACAGCGAGATTTGTTGTGGCGGGAGTTTGCGGGAGGTTTGAGCGAGCCGAGCCTCTGTGCGCCTGGTGGTGGCCGGGCTGGGTTTGGCGTGGGCAGCCAGACAGGACCACGACAGCAGGCGGCGGGGTGCGATAACGATAACCCGGCGCTGTGGCCCACGGCTTGGCGGGGGGGGGGGGGTAGAGAAGACCCTTTTCCCAGGTGGGGGGGCTTGGCCGGGACAACCGTTTTTTTCTTCCCCTTGCCCCTCTCGGTTTTGCAGGTGCCCTTTGATGTTGATGATGAATGCTCTCGTCGTGCAGCGCGACGAACAATCAAGCTTCAATTGTCAGAGCACTTGACTCACTCTCATGGGCTTGCTGCAGGGATGGACGCTTCGTGCGCACCTTGAAGCCATTCACGGGGCCCAGCTCTCGTCTTCTGGAATAGCATCACTCCCCGGGTCCGTCCGCGCATTCAGAGACTCGCGCGTACATACGGCACATGCAATACAGTGTATACAGTATCTATTATGTCGGCGGGACTGCTCATCACGCTGCCCCCTCTTCCGAGTAAAATGTCAGGTCATTCCCTTGCTCTTCACCGACGGCTCGCCTATGCTGCAGTCCAGCTCTGGGCTCGAGGTGACGCGGTCGGTCCACCTATTGAGCCCTAACAGGCCAGGCGCGGGCTCCCCTGGCGTTGCAGATGGTGAAAGATGGAGCTCCGGCACAACAGACCAGGGATTTGAGCGGGATTCAAACAACACTCTATCCGCGGCAGATGGCTCATTTGTCATACCGCGCCTATAACATGATGCGGCATGCAATAGCGACACTTATCAATCCAGTCTTCCCGCGCTCTTCCTGAGACGAGTCATACAGTCCAATTACGCCAGACACTGCTTCTCGAGTGGCACCACGCCGGATGCTCGCAGGACCCGCGGGAACGATGCTGTAAGAACAGTTGCATCACCGTGGGCAGGGACAGCCCTAAGCGAGGCGTAGAGTACGTCATCCTCGAGCCCCTCGTCGGGCTTCTGCCGTGGTTGCAAAGGCTCAAGCGTTGGCATTTTGGGTCGCTGCACCAGAAACGGTCTGCAGGCCCCTCAGCCGCTCGAGCACGACGTCAACAATGCCCCGAAAAGCCTCCATCTCCTCCTCGATAGTGCCGCCCATGCCCGCATCGGCAAAGCTCATCGAGTTAGTCACGTAGGCCGGCAGCTGCGCGCGCCGAGCAATGAACTTCGCCAGGCGAGTGGTGAACTCGACGGTTGGCTCATGGGGGAAGAGAGTGGTTGAAAGGGGCTGCTGAGCGTCGAAGCGCTACGGCGAGGTCAGCCTCGAGTCCTTCAAGAGAGCCGGGCGGCGGCGGCGGCGGCACAGACATTGGGCAGTGCGTAGACAAAGGAGCCCATGGCCTTTGGTGCCGCGAGCTCGTCCTGCGAAGCCGTTGTGAGAGAGAGGACGACGGCCTTTGTCTGCGTCGACAGGCGCAAATAGATGCGCGTGTCGAGCGATCGCGGCAGGGGGAGGGACAGCTGCACCGCCTCGGCAGTGCCAGCAGGGGAGTCGGTCATTGTTGGATCCGGCGCCATCGTCATCCGATGCTCTGGGCAAGCTTTCAAGCTTCAAAGCTTCAAAGCTTCAGAGGTAACCGGCCGAGCTACCAAAGTACCTAGGTACAAACATGGATCGGGGCAGCGGGCGCTTGTTCCGAAACGGGGGTCGGAATCACATGATTGGCCCGCCTGCCCTCCTCCGTCTTTCCTGATTGGACCTTACCGAGGAGCCTCCCGCAAGAGCACATCTCAAGGTCCGTTGACAAAGAAACATGGGCTGAGACCTCTGCTGTTTCTACGACACGTCCAAGTCTGACGGCGGTATATAAACGGCGACGAATGTCCCAAGACAGGGTTGTTCGCATCAATGCTGAGGGAGGTCCGGCCCATAACCAATCGCCATGAACCCTCAGCAACCATCGGCGACGGCCGATGAGACGGACTGGGGCAACGTCGACGAGGGCACCCAAGACCCGGAGGAGATCAGAGTCATCTTCTCTGCTTTGGACTCTTTCCGGTAAGCGAGTGCTGCCCAGCTGTTGACACAGGGAGAGAGAGGGAGAGGCGCCATTCGTTCCGTCCTCGCCCCGGCTTGTCATCCTTTCTCCCTGCCTGGACGAACATGGAGACGACTTGAAGACTTACTCTGCTGTGAACCCAGACTGACAAGGTCGTCACAGTCAATATGCCAAAGTCACCCACTTCAACATCACCCACATCCGGCGACAGTCGTTCTACGCCCTGCCGCAAGCTCACTGGAAACTGCTTGCGCGGCCGCCCTTTCGCTATCTCGAAAACCTGGACAGGGCCGACGAAGCCATCGACTCCAATGCCGAGCTGGGTCGCGCCATCTTGCGCTCCGGCCTTCGGGCCTTTCACTCGATAGCCTCGGCATCCGGAGAGTCGGAGCCCGCCATGCCCGAGGAGTGGCAGGGAGTCGCCAAGCACTCCGACATTGACAAAGCCAGAAGCACCATCCGGCAGTTCTTCCGTGACTGGTCGGCCGAGGGCAAGGTGGAGAGGGATGCGTGCTACGGACCTGTCATGTCCTTGATGGAGCGAGAGAGGGAGGCGCGAGCACAGAGCGAACCCCTAAAGGTGCTTGTCCCGGGTGCGGGGCTGGGGAGACTGGTCTTTGACTTGGTTCTGAGGGGCTTCGAGACGGAAGGAAACGAAATATCCTATCACCAGCTCTTGGCATCGTCGTACATCCTCAACGGCTGCCCCGCCGCCGAGTCGCACACCATTTACCCCTGGGTACACTCGTTCTCCAACCACCTCTCGCGGGAAAGCCACCTGCGCGGATGCAAGGTGCCGGACATCCACCCCGCCACCGTCCTGGCCAATACCCCTGGGGCCGGCTCCATGTCCATGTGCGCGGCCGATTTTCTGTGTCTGTACGCCGATGACAAGAACGAGGGGGCCTTTGACGCCGTGGCCAGCGTCTTCTTCCTCGACACGGCGCCCAATCTGATTCGGTACCTCGAGGTCATCTGGCACTGTCTGCGGCCAGGAGGCGTGCTCATCAATGTCGGGCCCCTGCTGTGGCACTTTGAGAACCTTCCGCCCGGCAACCACGGCCTCGACGACGACGGCGACGGCGAGCACGACCCGAAAAACTCGTCGGGCATCGCCGATCCGGGCAGCTTCGAGCTGTGCGAGGACGAAACCATGGCGCTGGTGGAGAGGCTGGGCTTCAAGATTGAGTCGCACGAGACGGGCCACGAGGCGCCGTATATCCGAGACGACCAAAGCATGCTGCAATCCGTGTATCGCGCCAGCATATGGCTGGCGCGCAAGGTCGAAAAACCTAAGGGGGGAGCCACCGAGGCAACTACAAGGACTACGGGAGAGACGACATGAATGGGTCCGGGATGCAGGTCTCGGAGATGGTCGGCCCAGCTTGGGCGAAGGGAATGTGTGATTCGAGCAAAGCATAAACAGCCAATAGAGTTCCTTAGTTGTTTGTTCTAGATGGCCAGGCGCCGGCCTGCCGAGAGGAGCGGGCTCAGACTCGGCAACAGGCAATTTATACACGCCCACAGTCTCGTAGCACCGTGTCCGATGACCGTGGGCCGGAGCCATGGATATGCATCTCAGAGCTTCGAGTCTCCTCCACGCATCAACTCGCCACGAGCCCACATGGCCCCGCCGTCAATGGCAATGGCCTCGCCGTTGACGTGGGAGCCGGCCCTGCTGGCCAGGTAGACGATGGCGCCGGCAATGTCCTCGGGCCGGCCCAGACGACCCATGGGGTTGCCCTCGGCAATGACGTGGGCGCCGCCGGCCATGTCGAGCAGGCCGTTTGACATTTTGCTGGGGAAGAAGCCCGGGCAGATGGAGTTTACGGTGATGCGGCGCGGGCCCAGCTCGACGGCCAGGTTGCGGCCGAGGTGAATGACGGCGGCCTTGCTGGCCGAGTAGCCATAGGTGCCCTGGGGCCCAATGGTGCCGATGCCGAGACCGGCGACACTGGCCGTGATGATGACGCGGCTGGGCTCGCCCTGGGCACCGCCCTGGCGCGCCGCCTCCTCAAGCAGGGGGGTAAAGTCGCGGACCGTGTTGAAGACGGCGCGGACGTTGAGGTTCATGACCTTGGCAAAGGCCTCGTCGGGGTGATTGTCGAACTCGGCGCCCCAGGTGGCGCCGGCGTTGGCGAGCAGGATGTCGACGCGGTCCGTGTGCTTCCTGACCCCGGCAAGCAGCTGCCTCACGCCCTCGGGGGTGGCCGAGTCGGCGGGCACGGGGATGGCGCGCGCGCCGGGCGCGAGGTTGGGGAGGGCGTTGAGGGCCTTGCAAGCGGCGTCGCAGGCGGCCGCCTTGCGCGACGAGATGAAGACGGTCGAGGCGCCGGCTTGGAGGATGCTGGTCGGTCCCGGCGTCAGCCTCGTCGTGACGGTGACGGCACTGCCAAAGGGGGGGGGGGGGGGAGCATACGCAGAGGCGGCGTGCAGGCCAAGACCGCGCGAGCCGCCCGTGACGACGGCGGTCTTGCCCCGTAGCGAGAAGAGGGAGGGGAAGTCGCTGAGCTGTGCCTCGGCCATGGCTTGTTTGGGCGAAGGAGGATGTCGGTGGTTTCAAGCGAGCGGCGGCCGGGGACGACGCGGGCGGCACTGCAATGGACGAGTCCTTGCTTGGGTGGGCGAGATGGGTAGGGCGAGGGCTCTTGGGCGATGTCGACAGGGCCGCTCGAGTATCAACGGCAAGAAGTAATGGAGGAGGAGCCAAGTCGCGGAAGCAGTGCCAGGCCGGCCAAAGAGTCCGAACTCGGTGGCGGAATCGCCCCGGCGCCGCCCCGGTTCAAGTTGCGCCACCCCGCGCGTGCCGAGGTCCGTCTTGAGGGAGGGCGTGTCTTTAATATCCGCCAGCCAAACCCGACACGCCCCTCTGCTCCTACACGCCAACCACGGGCCCCTCTCTCCTTTCTCTTCTTCGGCGCGGATGCTGACGTCAACTCTGACCCTGCTCGATTTTTTCTTCCTTCAATCCCCGAGAGGAATCGGGCGTCAGCATCGCCTTGCGTGCCATAAACCGAAACTCGTAGGCCGTGGCGGGTAAACAGACCTACACACCTTCAACGAGGTAAAGAGCTGGGGGCCCAAGAGGGAGATGGGGTTGAAAGACCGAGGGTCATTGTCGACGGCATCAGGATATATATTTACCGCACCACCATTGCGCCATCTCTCAGCCTTCTCTCGAAACCTTCATGGCCGTCATCTTGAGCCTTGTCCTTGTCCTTCTCTTCGTCGAGCCTTGTCCCTAGACGGGGTGTGCCTTCACCAACTTCATCCTACGGAAACTTCCTTGAGTAACAAGTGTATCGTTTGTCAAGGCGGCTGCATTGTCTGTTCCCATCTCTTCCGGCTGGGTTGAACAACTGAGCCTATTTCCGTGACAGAAGGAGTGCCATCGCCTCAAGCTTTACATCCTCGTTAAGAGCCCTGGCTGCCCGGCCTCTTTTGGGCTCTTGCCATTCATTTTGTAGTTGTCGAGTCTTTTCTGGGCTCCTCGGCCGAGGTCGCTTCCAGGGTAGAGCTGCTCTCACTTGCCCAAGTCTCTTTATGTTGACATGCACGGCAGGCCCATTTCTCCATTGTCCCGCCCGGCCAGGTCAACTATCTGGGTGCATATGTGTCAAGAAGACGTACAGCACAGGCACCTTACACCACACGCCTTATCGTTACCTAGATAGCATCCATGCCTCTCCATTGGCTTGGATACCGCCCCAAGCCGGCACACATGTGGCCGACATGCCCTGTCTCATCTATTCTCAAGGGACATCCCAGATGCATGGCGCAGGCGCCTATCGTACGTGCTAATCAGAGACTTGGTCTGGGAGGGACATGTCGCGATGCTCGAGATAAAAGTTGAGAAAAGGAAGTCGTCACCTTTCTGCCGTCCAGTGCGGGCCTGTCCTGCCAGTCAATGCGCCTTGTCCTGTTCTGCCGCCCATCAGTCTGCACCCGTGCCTTGCGCAGCCCCGAGCTGCACATGCAACATATCCGGCCGCCATGCCAAACGTCGAGCTACTTGAGAGCGCCCCGGCCATCAACATCCTCGTGCGCTCCGCCTTTCTCGCAAGAATGGTTGGTAGACGCCCACCCGTCCAACCACAAACGTCCAAGGCGCCTATCAAAGACCCATGTCTCGGCTGTCTTGGCGGACAAGATCCGCCGAGACCTGCCTGCCTCCAGGCTAGACTTCTGTTCCCTGGTCGAACTAACGTATGAGAGTTTCGATGTCGCTATGGCTGACCAAGGGCATCTGTTTGCATAAAGAAAAACGTCTGGTCGTGGTTGATCGCGGAGCATTCTTCCAGCTCACTTGGACCTCTTTTTGTGATGATTCTTCTCGCTCCAGCAACGGTTCACCGCGTCTTGCACAAGGTCCCAGTCATTGGCCATGACGGATCCAATAAAGAAGACTTTAACGTTGTGCTCAACCGTCACCAGCTTGGAGTAGTTGACGCGCGACTCCTTGGACAACTTCTCGCCCTCCTCCGTCATCTCGACGCGAATGGGCGCAAAACCCAGCTTCGGCTCTCCGTCGAGTAGGCGTGCCTTATGCCCGCGCTCGTGGATCACGCCATGCTTCACCGGCTTGACGCCTCTCTTTTTGCAGCCTTTGCCTCCGTACGTGAGGATGGGACTAGGTTCGGTCAGCAAAGTGTTTTTCAACCGCCGTGCTGGCCGCGTTCGACTTACACGCAAGTGCTGTGGCCGAGGTCGTTTGCTATCACGATAAATCGCCGGAAGCCGACAAAGAACTTTGTTCCGAATCGGTTCTGAATCTCCTGCCTGCCAGAGACGCTGGGGGCATGCTCGTTGCCAGATCCTTGTGGCTCAGACCAATGAACCTTGAAGATCTGGAAGCCAACGTAATCAGCCGAGTGACTGCCAGGGTTAGACGGTATTTCTACTCACCTCGCCCGGCTGGAATTTGCTCGAGTGTTCGACTCTGTAGCCTGATGACGGCCGTTAGCCAAGTTATGATGGGCAACAGACTCTGTGAAACGTACGAGGGTCCAATTCGTCGAGCATCTCTTCGTCTGCGGTGATGCGAGCCTTGGGCGTGGGCGGACCTTCGTCCTCCTCTTCGTAGTAGGCACCTACGATTCGTCAGCCGGGCATTGATTGCCAGAAGACCGGTCGGTCGCTCGAACCGTATGCCGCCGCGGACGATTCCTCGCCACTTGGGGCATCGCCGTAGTACATGGCTCGGCTGGCTGCCGCCTGCAGTTCGGCGTCACCTGGCTCGCGGCTTGGGCCCTGACCCGCCGCTGCGCAACCGGATTAGCCGACGACGTGAATAGGGCCAAGATTGGGTCTCTCTTACTGGCATAGGCTGAAGCGTTGCCGGAATAAGATGAGGATGCCCGGGGATCTAGACGGCGTGAGCTCTCCGGATGGTCATGTGTTCCGCCAGGTGATCGCACCTGAAGGTGAATGCCCATAGTAAGTGCCCGGCGATTGTCCGTAGCCGTCTTTGTGCAACAGAACCGTCAGCCGACACAAGACTCCAAGGTTGGGACTCGACCTACACTGAGACTCATCATAGGCGGCATAGCCAGCTTCGGTACTGGCTGCCGAGGTTGCGTAGGGGTTGCGGGCGGCATCGTCGGGGTGCTTCCCCTTGCCCTTGGGCTTGCTCGACTTGGGCTTGTCCTTGGAACTGCTCGAAACCGTGTACTCTTCGGCTGCAAGGTAAAGCATTTAGTCGGTCATGGTTCGTCGTCTGCGCGCGCCGGGAGGGGAGGGGACGAGGTGACGGTGAAGAGCTGGCCAGGCTTGCGGGACGAGGGGACATACCCTGGGCGTCGTAAGAGGAGCCGGGAGAGAGGTTCCGAAAGTCTTCGGTGAGCTCCTCTACTTCTCGCGGCGTCTGCCGGTTATCCCAGTCGTAATCGACGTTTCCTGCAATTGGGGTGAGCGCGAGCTGATTGGCGCGAGAGAGGGCGCGCGAACCGTTGAGGTCCTGGCGAACGCGATACCATCGACCGTGGTTCTCGTCCCAGGCCCAGTCAGACCAGGGCCCCCACGAATGCGGCTTTGACTTGTGCTTGTGCTTGTGCATGGTGGCATCTTGCGCTGGGCTGGCCGCGCCCAGAGCATGCGATGTCGGCCGAACAGCCGCCACACGAGCACCACTCAGGCACGCGGGCCGGGCCGGGTCGGGTCGGGGCACCGAGACTGACGCCAGGCTGGGTTTTAGAGGGCAAAGCAAGATGGGACAGGTGAACGAAGGGGAGGAGAAGACGGAGCGGCGAGCAAGGGCGGAGCTGATCGGGAGAGGACGGCCGTGAGGGGTTCTTGTAGGGGATGAAGGCCATGCGGCTCAACAGCACAGATGGCAAGGTAAAACAAAGTCGCCGGGGAGAGAGGGGAGCCAGGCCGAGTCGGAAGGGCCTGATGGCTCCCCCATCCTAGGGCCATGTAGGCATGTATGCACAAGTACCGTAATACGGCTAGGATTGGGGGAGACCGGGGGCCTCTCTGCCTTCCCCTCTCTCACTTGGACGACTTGGGGTTGGTTGGCGACGGGAGCTGGGCTGCAGGGTCGCGGCCCGCGAGTGGGTTGACAAGAGACAAGACGGATGGATGGGTGGAGGAGGATAGCGCATGCCCATGCCCGTCCGAGTATGTAGAGCATGTATATGTATTGGCACGCCCAACGTCGTCAGGATGGAGTCTGCAGTCGACGGCCCGCCCCAGGCGTGATAGGTGGCTAACGGGAGCTGGGGACTGTCCATTGTCGCACAGCATTCGTTAGGCAGCTGTTGCGCCTGCGAAGCGAACCGCGGGCCAAAGGGCAGGCGGTGGCGCAGAGCGAAGGCCAAACCATCGGAGAGGGAGCAGCAAGAGATGGTGGTGCTAGGTCGTGGTGCTGGGTCGTGGTGGAGGGTGTCATTCCCCCCTCCATGTTGGCATCCTCTCTCTTCTCCCCGACTCTTCCCATCTTGGCCGCTGCTTTTCGAGCGTCTGTCTGTCTGCCTTTGTCTGCCGGTCCTGCAACTTAGGGAGGGGGGACCAGGCGCGTTGAGACAGCGCCACGTTGGTCCTTGTCGACATCCTAGCAGCGGCCGGCGCGTTGAGCTTCTGGGCCGTCTGCATCGGGAGCAAGACTGTGCTTGGGCTTGCAGCTATTGCCGTCGAGCAAGGGTATTGTTTGGCAGGATGGATGGAGAGTCGATGGAACCTCTGTGTGTGTGTCTGTATCTCATCCGGGGGCCGCCATTCGTGGCAAAAGACTGCGATTCTTCTTCTTGTTCAAGGTGTGGATGCCGCAGAACTGCCACTAGTACTGCCGTCCTCGTCCCCACTCTTCTCCCAGATCCGTGCTGTGCGCACTGTAAGCAGGATGCCGCCCGTGGGCAGGTGATGAAACACGCCTTGGACGGCTGTGATGGGATTTCTGTCGTCCCACCCAGCTAGCCCTCGTATTCCATCAGGATGGAATACCTAAAACAATACAGTATATGTACAAGGAAATGTGGACGTCGTGGACGGGATGCATACCCAAGTAAGCACCCGAGCATGGAGCTGGGACTCGTCAAAGCTCTGTGCCAGCTAAGGCACCCAACCGCCCCCCCTGAAAGCTCCGGGGAAGAGGGCCGCTTCTACGCGGCTGCAGGCTGCACAGTGCTGTTCGGCACGGTACGGTCGTTGCATGCACGCTCCATGCCACCCCAGACGCGGGCTGCGTGGTACACACTGATACTGTGCGAGAACACCACTGGCCGCGGGTAGCACAGGGCTGACTTCTGTGTGTCCCCCACGCCCCGGCGGCACTGAAGCAGCAGTCGTCTCTCCTTGAGTCTTGCACGCCAGGATGAGGAAATTGGACGGCAGCATGCGACGCAGCCTCCCAGTCTCGAACCATCGAGTGCCCCTTGACAGGGCCGGCCAGTAATCTATTCCACGTCTCAGCCGTCGGCGGGCGAGACGACGGCCAAAAAGGAAAGCCAGCGGGCGGAATGAGCTGTCCGTCCGTGACTGTCGGCGCGCCAGGCTCGATCGAATGCCTTTCTTGGTTCCAAGACATGGCCGCCGCGTGTCGTTGATGCAGACACTCCCTGCTCTGTGTGACAGCAAGCATTGCGGCTCAGCCCATGGAAACCGCCATCTGCAACCCGGCCAGCCTGGCACCTCGGCTTGATGCTGCACCCGTCCATGTGCATCTCGACGCCCACGACCACCAGACGACGACGGACGCATCCGCCCTCGACTTGGCTGCCGGTCTCTTGTCCCGTGCGCGAGCCGACATGAAGGGGAGCGACCGATGGCGCCTGGCCAGCAGCGACACTTCAACTCTCTCCAGTCGAGTCACGACGCCAAAACCGCTGCCGAATCCTGCTCCGCCCTCGAGACGCTCGCTTCCGCCCACTGTCCGCCCACTTGCCGCGATACCTCCTCCTCCGGCACCTTCACCTCTGCCGCTGTCGACTCACTGTTCAGGCCAAACCACGCGGCACTCTTCTGCGCCTCCCACGCCGGACCTGGGTCAACTCCCGCCGTCTAGCAATGACGCTCGCCAGCCTCAACAGGGACCTGGCGCCAGTCGACCACCGCCTCAGCCTCCTCCCCCTAACCCCCCTCCAGATCCCCGCTTCCTGTCCTCTCGTGACGGGAGACAATCGCAGGCTAGGCCCATTTCGTCAGTGCCGCCTGCCGCCAACATGACGCAGGATCAGATCAAGATGAAGAATATCTGGTCGAGCGTGCCACAGAAGCCTCACCGGTCAAAAACGTTGCATTTCCCGCCTAGCCATCCCAGTGACAAGCATGCTCAGGCTCAAAGCCAAGGCAACCTTAAGCCCCGTCCGATCAGACGGATGACCCATGGTACGCAGCACGTGCGGAACTCTGAGTCTGACCTGTCGACCTTTTCGCTCTCCCGTCCCGCGCGCACCATGTCGTCTAGCTCTGCTTCCTCATCGGAGGATGACCCCATCGCCTATCGCAACACTCGCATATTCCCGCCCCAGTTCCCAGCTCCTCCGACCAGCCGTTCGTCGGCACCGCGGAGCAGGTCCCTGGCCACCAGCCGCATCACGACGTGGGTTTCTCAGTACGAAAAGGCCCGAAGCCCAGCGAGGACTCACCAAAGAGCCACGGGCTCGACCACGACGTCGGAGCAACGAAGCTCCGCCGAAGATGATGCTTCCGTGGTCTCTGATGTCTCTTCGTACGCCGAGGTGCAGCTACTATGGCAACAGCTCAAGGAGAAGAGAGTCAAGGTGGGCGACATCAAGCAACAAATGGCCAAGAGGCGCCAAGAGCTCAGGAGCCTCCGTCGACACCAAGACGAGGCGGACAATGCATTCATGAGTGTCATCCGCCCCATGCTCGTCAACCAGTGGGGCTTGCCGCCAGCCTCGGCCCAGATTCTCGACAGCCGGATGGCGACTATGCAAGACTTGCGAAACGAGTACCACTGTCGAGAGACTGACTACGAAGCTCTCGAGCTCATGGTGGACGACGAGGAGAGGAAACTCAACGGTTTGGAAACGAGATTCTTTAGTCTGCTGGCGGCCGGACAAACCAGGGTCGAGCACGCCGCCCCTTGCCGCGCGACCCCTTCGGAAGCAGAGTCAAGCCCGCCTTCGGACGTACCCTTGGAGTTGAGGGGGATATCCGCCGACAAGCCAACAGAAGATCTCCATCCACTCTACGTCGAGCTGACGTCGGCAGTCGGCGATTACGAGAATGCAAAGGAAGAGTACCAGGACCTGCTCTACGTCAAGGAACAGTACGAATTCGAGTCCAAGCTCAAGTGGTCTACAGGGAAAAAGACGACGGCCGAAGCAGACGACTTCTTCATCGAGTTCCCCACGGAGGAAGCCCGGATGAAGAGCGAGGTTTCGAGGCTCGAGAGCAAGGTCGAACGGCTCAAGAAGCTTTGCGAGTCAAAAAAGGTGATGCGGAAGCACATGTCGGTCCGGATGGCGTACGCATTGGATCCTCAGACGAAATTCGAGGAACTGGAGCTGGAGGACAAGGCTTCGGTTCTCGCGAGGCGTGGATCGCTAGCCCATGTCGTCTTTCCCGAGATTCTGTCTCAGCCCGACCATGTCTTGGCCGAGCCGGAGCCGCTGACGTCGCTCCAGGCTCTCCGGGCCGCCGCCCGATTGCCGCAGGACACTGCTGAGAACAAAGAGAGGCAACGACTGGCTGCCAAGGAGTACTCGATTGACAGCCTGATGTCTGGAGGCGAGGCGGGCGGCAGGGGGGACTTGGTCAACAGATGGCTCCTTCAACAGCTTCGTCTGTCGCCGCTCAACGTGCAGCTCCTGCACTCGACGTTTGTTGCAAGCCGATCGCTGCGGATTCGAGATGTCTGGCGGTGGCAGCGCGACGTCCTGTACTACTGGTGGCGCGACAACACCATGGACCCAGCTGAGGACAAGAGCAAGCGCATCAAGAGTGTCGCCTCCAACGACGCCTCTTGCCCGGGAACGCCGCAGATGTCGAGAGCGGCGTCGGACGGGCACCTCGGATGCTACGACCACCACCTGACTCACCTTGAGAGCGACAGTGCAGTGACCGCTACCGGATAGACGCACAAGGTCGTGTGCTCGTGCTGTACTCCTAGGGTGCTGTGAGGTCACCTTGCAGCGGAGATTATTGAGATGGTGAGGTTTGCATTTCCTTTGGTATGATGATGAGCGACGAAAAGACCGGGGCTGGGATTTCCAAACAAAAAGATTAAACATGAGACCAAGGGAAGAATGCCAAGGTGCGACTAGTAAGCCTTGTCGTCCCCCGAGTGTCCCTTTTCGGCGCCCAGCAGAGAGCGCCGAGGGGAGAGTCGCGGGCGAAGGGCACGGTGAGGGCTTTGGGCGATAATGTGGCCATACCTACGAAGCGATGTATGTATTATCTGGGGGGGATAAACTACAGACTCCGACGTTTTACTTTGTCAATGGGAAAGAAGATGGTTTGCGAAGTGCAACAGCTCCGGCCAGCTCTGGACGGCCACGTCGCAGTATGGCCTCCAGTGTGTCACGACAGGGACATGGAGTTATGATTACTTTACCAACAGGCATAGTCCAGCGCACAGGGCCTTTGGGCTAAAGCAAGGGGCTTGGGCAGATTTGAAGGGCCCTGTCCCGGTCCCGTCTGACATGCATACTGTAAGCAGCCGTTGGGCGTTGAAGAGATAGAGATCCCCAACGGGGGAAACCCGTACTGTACTCTGTACTGTACGCATGGCTCCGGCATGTACAACTCCGCCACCCAGCGTGCTAGCGGACCTCGGCGGCACGAGAGCTACAGTGTTGCCGTCGCAATGCTGTTCCATGCACTGCTGAAGGTGGCTGGCGTGCGGCAGAGCTCGGCAACAGGAGGGGGAAGTGCCTACACGCGATGCATCTTGTCAACCAACCGGTTACTCAGCCGGGCCTCGATCGAACATGGACGAAAATGCTCGGCCTCCCGTTGAAGCCACAGTGCTGTGTCACGGG
>JAPEBW010001385.1:0-25132 GCA_027405785.1 Ophiocordyceps robertsii | reverse complement strand
ACGCGATATTTAAGACTTAAAGTTAGACCTTATTACTATATCTTTAATAATAAAGTACTCTTTATTAAGTGCTTATATCGCTATATTTAAGCGGATTCTAAACTATTTTTATAAGGCGGAGATTTATTAGCTTAGTTTAACTCTAAGCTCGCTAAGCTCTTTTTATTATAGTTTTAAAAGGTATTTAAAATATTATTCCGCCGCGCTTTCTTAAAAAAAGAAGGGCAATTAAATAGCTAATTTATCTATATAGGCCTTACTTTTACTAGCATTTTAGCGGATAAAGTTAATAAAACGGTCTACTCTTTAAAATATATTAGCCTTATTATCTTCTTAAACTTTATTAAAAAAAGGCTTTTTATAGTCTTAATAAATTAAATCTCCTTATATTCTTAGCTTATTATTAAGATTATTTATAAGGCTTTATAAGCATATCTTCTTTCTTTAGTGCTTAAAAGAGACTAAGGAATTATTTATTTAATATTACTACTATTCTTACTAAAAGACTTAAGGCTATACTTAGTCTTAGTATTTATATACTAAGTATAAATAAGTTTAGCTTACTAAGAGTATTGCTTACCGCGTCTTTATTACTTATTATTAAGGTTTTAGTCTTAATACTCTTGCTAAGTGCTTAACCTTTTATTTTATACGCGTTTTAAAATTTAATATACTATAAAGCCTTAAGCGTAAAAGGCTTATTTTTATTAATAAAGAGCCTTAAAAACGCCTTAATTAGCGCGGCTATAGTAAATAAGGCTAAATAGCGATACTAAACTAAAAAACTACTAAGTATCCTTTAAGGCGGATTTTTAGTTAAGGCTTATAAACTAAACCTTATTAGTAATACGCGGTAAAACTATTTACTAAGCTTATTACTTTATAGAAAGAGTAGCTTTATTATAGTCTTAATTTAAAAAGTCTTTAGCAAGCAAGGAGCCGGAGGGTTTTAAGGTTAGCTTATTCTTATTTCTTTTATTTAAAAGATAATTAATATATTTAAGTAGTACTAAATTTAGTTTACTTAGTAATATAAGTTTTATTATTTTCTAGTCTATTTTATATTAGTATTTTAAAAGCAAATTACTTCTTAAAAGGCGGTAGTCTTCCTTTAGCTAAGCGGGACTTATTTTATATTTTATTTAGCTTTATAAACTATCGCGGTATAATACCTTAAAAAAGGGTAAAGGAGATTATAAAACCGGTATACTTAACAAGCCGCCGCTTTTTTTACTTTTACGGCCTACTTATCTTTAAGATTTATTATAAGCGCGTTAAGGAAGAGGTACTTATTATTAAGGTTAGACTTAAAGGCTAATAAGAGCTTTTTACTAAAAAAAATTATTTAATATCTAACTTCTTATAAGATAAGTACTTAATTATACGATATAGTTACTCTTAACTTAATAGATATTTAAGGGATTTCTGTTTAAATAAGTAAGAATTACTACTATTTACTACGCTTTATAATATAAAAATAAGGAGATAAAGCATAGACTAATTACTACTAATTAAGGCTAGTACTATAAACTTATTACTATTAATTAAGGCCGGTATTATAAACTAATTACAACTAATTAAGATAGTATAATAAACTAATTACTATATATAAATATATATAAAGGGTTAAAATTAGTAAAAAGCTTATTTTATTTTTTAAAGTATAGCTAGCTACTTTATACTTAGTTCTTTAAGCTACTTTTTAGGATCTTTAACTATACTATCTTCCTATTTTTCGTTAATATATAAATAAACTATAGATATCTTAAAAAGATTACTTAATAAACTAAGTATAAACTTAGTTAGAAATACTATAAACTATAAATAAGAAAATCCCTTAAATATCCTTAAATATCCTTTAAAAATCGCGGTAAAGTCTATCTTATATCTTTTAAGGTACTTTTATAGTTAAAAGTAAGCCGAACTAAAATTAAGATATCCTATAAAAATTCTTAAATATCCTTTAAAAATACTAGTAGAATCCGTTTAGTAGTTTTTATAGTGTCTTTTATAGTTAAAAATATCGTAAGCTATAATTAAATAGGCTTTTAAGTATTTATAGTTATATTTTAGAAACCTTAGCTAGGTTTAACCGATAATGTTTATCGTATCTCCTTAAGCGAGTCTTTATAGCGCGTGCTTTAAGCGTTCCCGCTGCGGGGTTTTATAAGGCTCCTTAAAAGTAAAGTAAGGAATTTAAGTATAGCTATTTAAATTCCGTAATAGCTTATACGTCTTTATATAGCTAAGCTAACTATTAAGGCTAAAAGGAAAAGTATATACTAAGTAAAACTAAAAAGGTCTTTTAAGCTTATAGCGGCTATAAGTAAAGAAGGGGATTTTATTATATAAGTTAAACTATATATAAAGTAAGCTAACGTTTTTATTATAATAGCTTAAGGCGCTATTATAAACTAAGCTATAAACTAATTAAGCTAAGCCTTAAATATATAGTTAAAGACAGCGTAAATATCGTTTTAGTCGTTAAACTAAAGCGGGTTTTTACTAACTATAATAGCTACTATAAATCTTAAGACTATAATAAGGTTAGCTAGCTTAAAAGCGTTAAGCATTAAGTAGTTATTCCGCTAGTAAAGGTTTTTAGCTACGCTTTAAAAGATATATAAGTAGTAAGGGCTTTTTAATTATAAAAGCTAGGTAAGAAGTATATTAAAGTTGCTATAAAAGCAGCTATTTAAGCTATATAGCGGTATAAAGCTAAAAGGTAAGTCGTGAAAGTTAAGCGTTTAAAGAGGGCAATATAAGCTATATTTTATAATACTATAATTTAAGTTAAGCTTATTAGCTTAAGCGCAGTTACGTAAAGCGGTATAAGTTTATATAAAGGCTTAAACTTAAAGGTTCTAGCTCTTGCTAAAAGACTAAAAGCTATATAATATAGCCGCTTTATTTTTATATAGCTTAAGCGCCTACTTATATTCTTTATATTAAAGGCGTAAAAGCTTATATAAAAGTAAGCTAAAAAAGTAGTTATAAAATAGTTAGTCTTAGCTATAAAAGACGTTAAACAATTAAAAAGACTGAAAATAAAAGTATAAAGATTATAAACTTAAGGTAAAAGAGGCTATATATATAAGAGTAAGTAAAGTATAGTAAGCTAAAGCTAGTAGTTAAAAGAAGTATAGTTATAAAAAGAGGGGAAAAAAAGTTAAGCAATAAAAAGAATTTAAATAAGTAAACTATAAAGCTAAAAAGGCCTAATTACTTAAAGTAAATAGTAGCGTATTATTATTAAAACAACTAATTACCTTAAGTATAATAAGTTATAGTTTTTTATAACTTATAGCAGCTTTTAAGTTTTATACTTAAGGTTAACTACTTAATTTTCTTAGTTAAAGAGCTTTATATAAAGTTATAAAGGCCGCTTATTATACTTTTATTTAAACTACTTAAGTAGCTAATTCTTTTTATGCTTTCTTAAAGGCTTTTACGATCTTTAATAAAAAGACCGCTTTTTTATCTACTTATAAGTTATAGCTACTTAGCTAGCCTTTTTAAGCTATAAAAAATTTCTTTAATAGCTTTCCGCTGTCTTTTTTCTATTATACGACTTTATAAGATTCGTTTAACTTTTTATTTATTTAAGTAAAGTATCTTTTTATCTTAAACTAGCTTTAAGTATATAGCTAGCTTATTTACTAAGCCTAGTTATACTATTAAAACGGCCGGATAAATATTAAAAAACTTTTTTATATTTAATTAGTATATAAGCTATCTTACTTTAATAATAACTTTAAATAACTTAGTGCGTCTTTTTTTAAGTTTTACTAGTTTACTATCCGCGATATAATAACTTTTACTAAGCTATATCTAAACTTAATAACTAAGCTTAAATTTTCGCGGGCGGTATTTCTTATTATATTTATCCTTTATAGCTGCTTAAGTATAAATAATAGCTAACCTACCTTTTTTTTATAAGACCTCTTAGTTTTATAAATATAAGTCGTTACTAAAAAACCGGAGCTTATTAGTTATTCTTATCCTTATAATAAGCTTGCTTAAAGCTATATAAAGTACTAAAAAGAAGGGATTATTAAAGCTAAATTAAAAAGCTATTAGCAAATTAGTTTAGTATAGGTTTAGGAAATCGGTATTAAAAAGTTATAGCGCAATTTCTATAGTTTAGCTTTGCTTTTTTAATAACCCGTTAATTTAAAAGTACTAAGTAGTAAATATAAAAAGCTTTAATCTAAAAGCTTATTATAAAGTCCGCTAAAACGCTAAAGTAAACTTTACGTCTTAGTTAAAGATTATCCCCTTTAAAATCCCTTAGTTAGCGCAAAGTAAGTTAATATATAATAGTTATACTTAGTTTTCAGCTATAAACTAATTATTATTAAAAATAAGGAGATATATCTTAAAGAATTTATTAGTTATAGTTAATAAAGTATTAAAAAGGTTCTTTATTAGATCTTTTTATTAGAATTATTTAGCTTAAACTACTAAGAGCTTAATAATAAACTTTATCGCTATTATATAGTATAAAACTAGTAGGCTTTAAATTAAAATAAGCTGTTTTAACGTTTTACTTTAATCGGTTTAATTATAGTAGTAAGTATTAAAGCCGTTTATAACTTTGTTTATATATTTACTAAGCTATAAGATTAAGAAGCTTATAAATAAATCTTATTATATATAGGTGCGGCTAGTATTAAAATATTTAGCATAAGCGTTTTTAACGATTTCTTTAGCATAAGTCTTAAGTATATATAGTCTTTAGCTTTTATTATTCTTAGTAAAGTATAATAGCCCTTATAACTAAAAAAATAAGAGTTTAAGGATAATATCCTTATCGCTAAGCTATGCGATAATCTTTACTTACTATATATACTTTATATATTTATGAATTCTTTTTTAGCGGAGGCGTAATTCGATTAATACTTTTATATAAAGAAATATGCGGTTTTGTATCTCGTCTTCCTAAGTACGTTTTAATTCCCCTTCTTAGTTTAAAGATACTAGCTTATTATCTTAATATAGTAGATAGAAAAAAGCGTTTAGCATAATATTTTTAAAGTTCTCCGCTTTAAAGGGCGCGGCTTAAGTAAATAATAAGTAAAACCTTAGTTTATATTAATAAAGTCTTTTTATCTTATTTTATGCCTTTTTTTAAGTAAAAAGCTATCGCCGCTACTTTATATTCTTAAGACGCGTTAATCTAAATAAAAAGTTATTAAGCGGGGTTAAAGTAATAAATTATTTAAAGCTTAGTAAGCTTTTTAGTAAAATTTATAAAGGCCTTTTCTTTTTTTAAAGTAAGCTAAAAAGCGGCTTTCGCAATATATCGCGCTTATCTTTAGCCCCTTAAAAAGACTCCTTCTTCTTATCTTACTTAACGTAGCTTTAATTTCCGTTTTTATATAATATAAACTTCTTTAGCGAAATATAAAACTATATAGCGTAGCTACTTAATTAAGCTAGTTTTCTTTTAAGCTATTAAAAGTTATTTAAGAATACGATATTCTTTAAAGCTTATACGCGTTTAGTTATATTTATTAAGCTAATAGCGTTAACTTTAAAATTAAAGAGTTATATAAATAAGTATACTAAGAAGGACTTTATTTTAAATAAAGTAATATTATAGTTATAAAAAGCGTAGAATACTACCTCTTAGTATTAAAAGTATCGTTCGGCTATATTAAATTAAATAATAATATTATTAATATAAGCCGCTATATATTTTTAGTATTTATAAAGAACGTTATTAATAAACGTTTAAACGTATACTAAGAAGTTCTTAAAGCTTATAAGTATTATTAGCGATCCTTTTAGCTTATAATAGCTTAGAACTATAAACCCTTTTTAGTAGTCTTAGTAAACTAAGAATTAGTAGAAAAACGACTATATATTTACTATACTAATAAACTTTTTTCCTTAAAGACGTTTAATTATATTGCTTTAAAGCGGTATTAAGTAAGCGTTAAAGGTAATAATAGTATAAATCCCCTATAAATCTACAACTACTTATTCCTTTTCCTTTTTATTTACTATCTTTTATATTATAAATACTAGCGCTGCGAATAAAGTTAGCTTATAAACCCGCTTTAATTATCCTTACTTAGTTAACTAGCTAAATATTATATTTACTACTTTTTTATCCTTATCGCTTAATAGATATAATCTTAATATAACTTATTAGTTTTACTATCTTTTTACTTAAGGAATCTATATATATTTAAACTTATCTATATATACTACTTCTTTATCTTTTTAAAGGTAAAGAAATAACTAAAGGATATTTTAAACCTTTAATACGTATTTTAAGTCTTTAGCGTAGATTTAAACGCCTTTATTAGTAGTAAGTTTAAGTAAATCCTTAGTCCGGCCGATTTTAAGCTTTTAGTTTACTATAAGATCTTTTTATAAGAATTCGTTAAAAAGGTTTATTTTATCCGGGCTTTTTATAATAACTTCCGCTAAAAGAATAGTAATATCGACCTCTTTATATAGCTAGAACTACTTATTAAGGTTTATAATTATCCTTACTTTTTAGCTTTAGCGGAGTATTAGTAGTTCCTTAAAGTAGTATATTACTATAAAGCTTTTATAATCCTATATTATTGTTTAAGCAAGCTTAAGGTTATTTAAAAAAAATATTATATCCTGCTTTAATAATAATACTTAGACTTATATAAATAAAGCGTAGCTAAAGCTAGCTAAAACTATTATAATAGTTAAGTAAACTACTTATTTACATATTGTTAATCTTATTTAAATTATCTTAACTTTAGCTCTTATCATTTTATAAGCCTTAATTTATAAGACTAAAATAAAGTTAATAAAGTCCTTTTAATAAAGTCCTTTTAATAAAGTCCTTTTAATAAAGTTCTTTTAATAAAGAACTAGAAAATCTTAGCTTAGTAATATATTAACCGCTAAGCGTTTTACTATTTAAGTGCTAATCCTTTCTTTTACGACTATAAAGCTACCGTTTAACCTTTTTAGTATATATATAGTAAGTTCTACTTATTTAATAGTAGCCGTTTTACTTATTTTTTAAATAAGAATTCGTTAAAAGGAGTTTATAGTTATGTCTTTAAAGGTCTTTATTAAATCGGCTTAAATAAGGCTTTAGTTTACCTTAGTATTTATATAAGCTTTAATACTTATCTTAGGCCTTATATTTTTATAGACTAGTTAATATACATAAGTAAATCGTAATACCTTATTAAAGCTTAATAGTTAAACGTTAATAAAAGCCTTAACTATTTAAACGCTTTATAGCTTTTAAATAACTACTTACTATACTAAGCTACGTTCTTATTTAATAACGCCTTAGTTAAGGTTTAAAAGGTCTTTATTTTTAACGTATTAATAAAGTTTATTTTTTAAAGGAAATACTTTATAGTAAAATCTATATACTTTATCGGCCTCTTAAACTAAGTTTACTATAGTATAAATTACGGTTTCTTTTAAGCTTTAATTAGCGTTTATTTAAGCTCTTTTTTTTATTATACTTATCGTCCTTTAACTAGTTATTAATCTTTATTATAATTCCTTTTTTAATTATAAAGTATACTTAGTTTAATTTTAGTATTAAAAAGTATATAGTCTTAAAAGTCCTTTTTTTTAAGCCGGAGTATTACGGAACATAAGATATAAGCATCCCGGCTACTTATATATTAGTATATAAGATATAAGTATATAGATAATAATTAGCGTCCTAACTCTTAACTAAGGCCGGGGCGAGACCTTTTAGCAGTGCGGTATTATCGCACTATTCTTCTATAGCAAATATTAGCAATTCCTTTAGCGTAGGTTTAATCCCCGCGCGAGAAAGTAAACTTATAAGTCTATATAAAAATAAGGCTCCTTTAAGCGCGAGTAATAATATAAGCGTACGTAGCTTCTAGCTACCGGCTTAATAAATTAAGGAGGTCCCGTCTTATAGATAACAAGGACGTTATTATCTTTCCTTTTAAGGCGGTAATTATTATAGAACGTAAAATATAAGCGTCCCGCCTACTTATATATTAGTATATAAGATATAAGTATATAGACGATAATTAGCGTCTTAACTCTTAAATAAGGCTAGGGCGAGACCTTTTAGCAGTATAGTATTATTATACTATTTTCCTATAGTATTCTTATTATAGTTTTAAAAGGTCTTTAAAATACTATTTCACTATACTTTTTTTAAGAAAAAAGGCTATTAAATAGCTAATTTGTTTATATAAGCCTTACTTTAATTAGCGTTTTTATAAATAAAGTTAATAAAATAGTTATTATTATTAAGTTTACGCTAAGGACTTAATCTAAGTTTTTAGAAATTCGGTGTTTTTAAAATAAGAGGGAAAAACTAAAGTGCTTAAGGTAAAACCTCCCCTTTTTCGTAGCTAGTCCGCCTTATATAAGGTCTTATAACTTCACATAAGGAAATAAGAGGTGCGCCTTCCGCTATAAGCATATCCCGCTCGCTAAGTAGTTTAATGCGGCTTAGTTAGGCCTAGGCCGCCTCTAACTTAAGCGGCCTGCGGCTCGGATCCTTAAAGCTCCGGACTTAAGGTATAAGTAGTAGCCTATCTTTTATCCTCCTTCGGCCGCCCCCTTAGCGTAGGGGCGGGGGGGGGGGGGTAGGCGGGGTTCCGTCCCGCGCCTTAGCCGTAGGTAACGCGGCCTTAAAGAGTAGGCCTAAAGCGGGCTCCTTTAATAAGAATTTAGTACCTTAAAGTGCGCGCGTATTCTTAATCGAGCCTATCGCACGTTTACGCCGCGCCTCCCGGTTACTAATCCTGCTTATAGTCTTAAGGATAAAGCCTCTTACGCGCCGCGCGCTCGCATACTCCTTTATCCTTTTTTACTAAAGACGCGCCTATTTATTATATACGCCCGTTTCCTATCCGCTAACCTATTTTTAACGTGCCTTTACCTCTTTACCGTCGTTAAGCTATTACTACTGCTATCGCTATACCTAAAAAGAAAGTTACTTTTTTTAATCTTAATATAGGCCCTCTCCTTAAGTTACTAGGCCGGGATACCGAAAATAAGGACGCTTAAGCTCGCCGCGGTACTAAACGTAAGATCCCTTACTATATATATATAGGCCGCCTATTAAGCGACGATACGCTCGTAGTTTTCCGGGGCTACTAAAACTAAGCCTATATATATCCGGGCTATGTCCGCCGCTTAAGTATATATAACCCGCGTTACTAACCCTCTCTTAGCTATCTCTACGAAAGCGTGCGTCGCTTATACCTTTAGTAATCGTTCTTATTTTTAAGTAAGTAGTCTTATATTAGATCCGCTTTCGCTATTTAGCTAATCCCCCTTATAGCTTACCGCTATTAGCGAGGACGTAGCTTATAAGCTCTATACCGTATAAAAGGAGTCGTATAAGACCGGTAGGCTTATTAAGCGCTCCGCGTATATAAAGCTTACCTTTATAGCGATAGAGCTCCGTTAACGCGCCGGAGCTACTACGGCCCGCGCTCTTGCGTCTAAGGCCGCCCTTAGTCCGGCCTCGCTTAATAAGAATATTAAGCTTCTTACCTTTACCCTTAGCCGTTTTATTAATAATACGCGCGCGGCCCGTAAGGCTAACGCTAAGTTCGCCGATAAGCTTACTAGCACTATTATAGTTATATACTAAACTATTTACTTTATAGCCCGGACTATAATAAGCATAAAAAACGCGATATTTATAGTAGCTAACTACCTTAGCTTTAGCGGTTATAAGGGCCGGGATGCCGCCCTTAAGAGTTATTTACCCGACTAAGACTTAATATAGGCCCGTGCCGCCCTCGCCTTACTTAAGCTTATGTCCCTTAAGATCCTTATTATCTTAAAGGATTTTAAGGCTAAGGCTAAGGCTAAAAGGAGGGCTTAAGTTAAAGCTTTTACTAAGGCTTATGCTTAGGAGCGCGCCGCTCTTACTTAGAAGCTTAAATATCGGGGGGCGCTTAAGCGTAAGGGTAAAGGAAAGGCCGTTAAGGCCGACGTTATATCTAACTTAAGGGAGCCCGACTTTAATATTAGCAATAAAGAACTAGAGGAGGAGGACGGGGGCGATAACGACGAGGAGGCCGATACTAAGGACCTTAAAAAAGAGGGCGGCCCTTAGCCCGGCCTTAACGCTGCCCTTGTTTTTTCTAATATCGTTAGTAGCGATAGCGATATTAGCAATATTAATAATAAAGAGGAAGACCTTATTTTAACTCCCGCTATACTCGTTTTTAGCCTACTACTTAGCTATAGCGTTCCCTTAGCTACTTAAAAACGTACTTATAGTCTTTTTAAAAGCAGCGCCTTTAAGGCTAACGACCTTATAGTTACTACCTTAAAGCGTATTTATATTGCCCCCGCTCCTAGCTTAGCGGGCTAGGAAAATAAGACTAAAGACCTTAGCTTAGATCTTAAGTACTACTAGTTTTTTGCTTATAGTAAGGTAAGGTCGCTCCCTCTTAGCTTCCTTATAATACTTAACTTAGTTTAGTCTACTAAGTATTATCTAGGTCGCCTTACTTAGCTTAGGTTCGTGCCGCCTCCCTTGCCTACTTACGCCGTAGCTAGTGCTTCTTTAATAGTAAGCACTTAGCGGGACTTAAAGCAGATACCTTAAAAGGCCGCTAACGATACGACGCCTTCTTTAACTACCCCCGCCGCGACCTTAAGCTATCGTAGGCGCGGATAGGGGAGGGGAAAGGCGCCCGCTACCCCGACTTACGGCCGTAGCTAGGCGGGGCGCTCTTATAGCACTCCCCGATCCGGCGGGTCTTAGCGTAGTGCCGGGGATAATAGCGATAAGCTCGGGCTTTAAGCGGAGTAAAGGGGGTTATACCTATAAGGGGGGGGGGGGAAGCGTTAAAGGATTAGCTAAAGCGTTAGCCCGGGTTAGGTTTATTAAAGGTCCTATAAGCTTAACGGGAAGGGGTCTAGGTTTTCGGCGTTTTAGTGCTTCGTAGCGTTTATTATAGTAGTAAGTTATAGGTTATCCCCCTTAAGCTATACTAAAAGGGCGGTTTAATAAAGATACTCCCCCTCTTAACTAAGGTATATCCGGGGCCCCCGCGGGCCCTATCTCTTCTTTTTAGTATAGGTATATTGCTAGGTTAAATTAGTAAAGGCGTCCTAGGCTTAAGAATTATCTTACTAAGGTGGCCGCCGTCTTTTATTTTAAAGCTTCGCCCGCACCTCGCTTATATTATAAAGCCGCTATAATAGCTTCGACCTCGCCTCGCTAGTAAGCTTATAACTTATTATCGCGTAGTAAATAGTATCTTATCGTTGCTTATAGTCGTAAAGAGGCGATATTACCTTAAGTACGTTATAGCGGAATAGAAAGTCTTTAAGGCTAATTACTCCGGTTCGTATTTAGGTAATCGTAGAGCTTAGGTACTTAAGTAGCGCGTCGTGGCGGTTAAGTGCTATAGCCTTATTAAACCGGGGCGGGAGGTTAGCAAGGTAAAGCGTAGTCCGGCGCTGCCTTATAAGCTCTTCTTTTAAGCTCTACCGCCTAGCCTACTCCTTATAAAGGATCTCCTTAGTCTTTTTCTTCTTTTATAGCTTGTCGGTCCCGACTTAAGACCGCACCCCCCTTAGTGCCTCCGCGAGCGGCGGCCTTAAGGGTATAGGCCGTCTCGGTCGTCGTTTACGCTATTAAAGTAGCCTCGCTACTAATATAGACGCGCGTTAGATTTAGTTTAAAATTCCGGAATCTTCTAGCCTCGTAAGGGTATTAGCTATTCTCTAGTTAAGGTAGAGGTTAATCGGCGGGACTTAGGTCTTAGCTTCGAGTTAGTAGATTAAGGTGGCCCGATAAGCCCTTATAACTATCTAAAGGTAGGCGGTTTAGTCCCGCGCTAGCTTCGCAGCTATCTTACGGGGCTTTCCGCCCGCTAAGGTTATCTTATAAAACGTTACTATAGCGTACGATATAAAGGACTAAACGACTTTACTATAGACTTCTTAGGCCTTAAGTAAGGTATACCTTTATATAAACGCCGCGATCTTTATTAAGGCTAGGTTCTGCCTCTTTAGCTTAGCGCGTAGCTTATTAAGGTGTGCTTTTTATCGGAGTTTGCGGTCTACCTATACCCTTAAAAGCCTAGCGTCTTAGACCGGTATAACCGTCGCGGCCCCTAGGCGGATAGGGGTCGTAATCGCTTTATGTTTTCTTATAAAGTAGATAAGCTCGCTTTTTAAGGGTTCGAAGTTTACCGCGAATTCTTCCGCTTATAAGGAATAAAATAGTTAACATTTTAAAATATATTAGCTTTATTTTCTTCTTAGACTTTATTAAAAGATACTTTTAGCGGTCTTAATAAGTTAAATCTCTTTATATTCTTAGCTTATAGTTAAGGTTTTTCTTAAAGCTTAATAAGCGCGTTTTTCCTTTTCTTAGTGCTTAAAGGAGACTAAGGAATTATTTATTTAATATTACTATTATTTTTACTAAGGGGCTTAAAGCTATACTTAGTCTTAGTATTTATACGCGAAATATAAATAGGTTTAGCCTAATAAAGGTATCGCTTATTACGTTTTTATCGCTTATTATTAAAGCCTTTGTCTTAATACTCTCGCTAAGTTTTTAACCTTTTATTTTATATATATCTTAAAATCTAGTGCGCTATAAGGCTTTAAGTATAAGAGGCTTTTTTTTATTAATTAAAACTCCCGAAAACGCTTTATTTAGCGTAGCTATAGCGGATAAAGCTAAATAATAATACTAAACTAAGAAATTACTAAGTATCCTTTAAAGCGGATTTTAAGTTAAGGCCTATAAACTAAACTTTATTAGTAGTATATAGTAAAAATATCTACGAAGCTTATCGTCTTAAAAGAAAAGTAGCTTTATTGCTAGCTTTATCCGGAAGGTGTTTAAAAGGCGGGGAGCCGGAAAGTCTTAAAGTTAGCTTACCCTTACCTTTTCTCTTTAAAGGATAATCAATCCGTTTAAGTAATACCGAATTTAGTTTACTTAGTTATATAGTTTTTATTGTTTTATAGTTTATTATTTATTAGTATTTTAAAAGTAGATTACTTTTTAAAAAGCGGTAGTTTTAACTTAGCTAAGCGGGACTTATTTTATATCTTATATAGCTTTATAAGCTATTATAGTATAATACTTTAAAAAAAGGTAAAGAAGATTATTAAACTAGTATACTTAGTAAGCCGCGGCCTTTTTACTTTTATAGCTTACTTATCTTTAAGTTTTATTATAAGCACGTTAAGAAAAAAGTGCTTATTATTAAGATTAAACTTAAAGGCTAATAAGAGCTTTTTACTAAAGAAAGTATTATTTAGTATTTAACTTCTTATAAGATAAATACTTAATTATATAATATAGTTGCTTTTAGCTTAGCGAATATTAAAAGGATTTCTATTTAAATAGGTAAAAACTCTTACGATTTACTACGCTTTATAATATAAGAATAAGGGGATAAAGCGCAGACTAATTACTATTAGTTAAAGCCGGTACTATAAACTAATTGCCGCTAGTTAAAGCTAATACTATAAGCTAATTACCGCTAGTTAAGCCGGTATAAAAAACTAATTACTATATATAAACGAATATAAAGGTTTATAAATAGTAAAAAGCTTATTCTTTTTTTAAAGTATATTTAACTTTTTTATACTTAGTTCTTAAAGCTAATTTTATAGGCTTTTAACTATAGTATTTAGCCGTTTCTTATTAGTATATAAATAAACCGTAGATATCTTAATAAAATTACTTAAACTAAGTATAACCTTAATTAGAAATACTATAAATTATAGTTAGGAGAATTCTTTAAATATCCTTAGATATTTATTTAAAATCGTAGTAAAGTCTGTTTTATATCTTTAAGGTATTTTCCTTAGTTAAAAATAAGCTAAACTATAATTAAGATATCCCGTAGAAATCCTTAATTATCCTTTAAAAGTACTAGCAGAATCTGTTTAATAGTTTTTATAGTGTTTAATTTAGTTAAGAATATTATAATCTATAGTTAAATAAGCTCTTAAGTATTTATAGTTATATCTTAAAAACCTTAGCGGGGTTTATTTAATAATATTTATCGCGTCTCCTTAAGCAAGCTTTTATAGCGCGTGCTTTAAGTGTTTCCGTTATACGGTTTTATAAGGCTCCTTAAAAGCAAAGTAAGGAGTCCGGGCGTAGCCGCTTAGATTTTATAATATTTAGTACTTTCGCCGGTACTTAAGTAAGCATCCCGCGTTATTATAGCTGCGATATTATATAAACTAATATTATCGCCGCGGCTATAAAGCTAATACTTTTTATACTATAAATTATTAAGTATAACTTTATTATAAGTAGTAAAATTACTTATACTATAGTTATTAACTTTAACGTAACTATAATAATTTATAGAAATTTAAAGATTGCTATAATTATTAGTAGCTTATTTTCTTAAATATAAGCTTATATAAGTAGTACTTTACTAATACTTATTTATACTTATATAGCTAAGATACTAATATCGCTTATTATAAGGTTTATTTTCCCTAGTATACTTATAAGTAATAATAACCTTATTACCGCGGTACTTATAGCCGCTTTATTTAACGTCTTTACTAGTTATATAGCTATATAAGACTTTATTGCCTAAAGATTGCCGCTACTTTTAATTTAATAGCTTTAACCTTAATATCCTTTATTAATTTAGCCTTAATAAAACGACTTAGTATATATTAATCTTTAAGCGTTTAATTACTCTTTATATTAATAAGAATAAAGAACTTTAGCTAAACTAAGTTAAAGATACTACCCCCGCTAACTTATAAAGCGTCTTATCTTATCTAGCCGCTAACCTTTGCGATTTACTATAGTTTAGCTAGCGCTTTATTATACTAAAGCCCGCGCCTTATACTTAATCTTTATTAGCCTTTATAGCTATACCGGCTTATCCGGCTAAAAGTAAATACTAAGCCGCTTTGCTAAAAGATATAGCTTTAGCTACTAACCTAGCTAAAACTATTTAAAACGCCTTAAAGCGGGTTTTTACTACTACTTTATACTTTAAGCTAAGATAGCCTTAGCTTATCTTTTAACTAAAAGGATATCGCCTTACTTTAACTATTCTCTTTTTATTTAGTTATTAGTATAAGTATTATAGCGGTTTTACTTACTAATTTCCGTTGCTTTTTATTTCTTTTCTAAGGAAAAAAAGTCCCCGCCGCTTTAGCGTTTTCTTCTTTAAATAATCTTTTTATAATATATAGCGTAAATATTAATTAATAATAAGGTTTTTCTTATTTAATATACTCTTTTAGTAATAGTTTAATATATCGCTATCTTAATAAGGTCTTGGCTTTATTATAAGCCCCCCCCCTCCCTTTTTATTTATTTTTTATCGTTTTACTATAATAAACTTACCGTAGTTTCTTAGCGCGAGCTTTTTATTTTAATCTTTTCCGAAGCTTAGCGGCCGAAAGCTATAAGCCCCGCCGACTTTTATAATAAGCAATAAGCTTTTACCCCTTTCCGCTTAGCGGATACCGCCGCTGTTACTATCTTTACTAGTCTTTATAGTCCCGTTTAATATTTATTACCGCTTAGCACTAAGTAGCGCTATAAAGATATAGCTTATTTCTTCTTAGTAGGTATTTATTATAGGATAAAGCGTAGAACTTTCTATAACTTAAGTCTCCGCTTTATAATAAGAAAATCACCGGTATATACCTAAGAAATATTAAATAAATCCCTTAGTAGTTATAGGATAACCTTACTATATTACGCTTAAATTCCTTAGAAAATATAGTATGAAAAGTATAACTTAAGTAATTTAAGAAAATTACTAAGTAAAAGTATAACGTTTAGTAAATACCGGTAAGTTGCGAATAAATATATTAATATAATTCCTTTAGAATATACTAAGAAAAAACAAACAAGGCATAAGGAAGTAAAGGGGAATTCTAATAGGAAATCGCAGTATAAATAAAGAGTATATCTTTTAACTAAGAAAAGGGGATAAGTAATTATTCTACTTATTAATTAATAATTAAATCTGCTTTACTTTAAAGCTTACTTATTATTAATAGTAGTTAGCTTAATTTTTAAAGAATCGTTTTACTTATTTATAACTTCTTTCTTAAGCCTTATTATAGTATATAATATTGATTTTTTAACTAACTTATAGTTTACTCATTCTACCGGTTTACTATATAATATATATAAGGTAAAAAGGGCGCTATATAGTAGTACCGCGTATTGCGCTTTACTTATTAAGCGATAGCGGCGGGCGTAAAAACTAACGCGAAGGCGGTAGCGTATAGTTACTAAGCGTACTTAAGGGTATAGTATAAGAAGACGCTTATAAGCCGGCGGGAGAGAAAGCATAAAGGATTAAAGTAGATATATTAAGGCGCGGCATAGCTAAACTATTATAAGAGTTAGCGCGCGCGCTAGAAAATTAATAATTAAAAGGAAAGTAAAAAAGAAAAAAAAAGAAAAAAAATTATATTTATACTTAAAGAAAAAGAGCGGCAGGAAGGCAGAATATGCTTTAAGTATTAATAAAAGTAATAAGTAAAAAGAGTATATTATACCGCTTTATTATTATAAATAGCAATATAGCGGCGTAAATAAGTAAGTATATAATGCTTTTAACGCTATAGCACAATATTATTTAAGGAGATACGTCGACGTATAATTATAAGTATAATAAAAACGATTATACTAATTAATATTTAGCGTAGAATAAAGGGTAAGGCGGCGACGTTATATACCTTAGTATAAAATACTTTAAAAAGGGGATAGTATTATAAGCTATACTATAAAAAGACTTATAGTAATATTATAGCGAATACCTAAAAGTCGGGCTAATATATAGCTAAAGTCGTATAAAACTTTACTTAAAGCTAGCTTAACCTTAGCTTAAACTAAAAACAATTATACTAATTAATATTAAGCGCGGAAGAAAAAGCAAGGCGGCGACGTTAAATACCTTAGTATATAATAATTTAAAAAGGGGATAGTATTATAAGCTATACTATAAAAAAAGCTATAGTTATATTATATTAAATACCTTAAAGTCGGGCTAATATATAGCTAAAGTTATATAAAACTTTACTTAAACTTAGCTTAACCTTAGCTTAAACTTAACTTAAGTATAAGCTACTTAACTAACCTTTATAAGTAAGAAGCTATATAGCTTAAATAAAGTTTTCCTCTTTTCTTCCTTAGCTTTAAATAAATAATTATTTAGCTATATACTACTAAACTAAGTATATGCTAGCTTTTAATATTTATTATAGGTCGGCTTTAACGGGGCTATAGCACGTAGTTATACTATTATTTGTTATTATAGGGTAGCTATTTAATTAAACTACTATGTTAAACGGCGGTAAGGTAAAAAAAGACGAATTAACTAAGCTACTAACTAGTTAATTAACTACGCTTATTAAGGGTTAGTTATATAAGCGCAGCCTAGGCTTATATAAGGCCTAGCCTATAATACTACCCTCCTTTTACCCCTCTTACTTTAAGGCGAGGCTAATAAGTCGTCTCCTTTAACTAGTAGCTCTTAATAGCTATTAGCTTAAGCCGTCTTTATTAATATATTAGTAGGTCTTAAACTTAAAGCTTTTTATTATAGCTTAGTTAACTATAATAGGTTAGCCTTAACGGGGCTATAGCATATAGTTATACTACTATTCGCTGCTATAAGGCAGCTATTTAATTAAACTACTACGTTAAACGGCGGTAAGGAAAGAAAAGAAATTAACTAAGCTACTAGCTAGTTAATTAACTACGCTTATTAAGAGTCGGTTATATAAGCACAGCCCGGGCCTATAAAAAGCCTAGCGTATAACAGCTTTATATTTTTATTAACTAAAGCTAAGTTATTATCTTTAAGGTTTTTAATAATCGTTTTATTATACTGCTTAAAAAGTAAAAGTTATTTAATTTTAATTTAATCGTTCGTTTTCTTAAATTTAATTTCTTCCTTATTAGCTTTAAGGTTTTTTTTAAGGTTTTTAATAAAAGCCTTAGTATTAATAATATGTTCTTTAATTATTATAGCGGGTTTATTATAAGTCTTCTTAAGTTTAAAAAACTAGCCGCTTTTTTACGTATCTAAAAAATATATAAGGTAGTTGTTATTATAGTATTTAGTTTAAGATAACTACTTATATACTTTATCCTTAATAGTAATAACTATTAATAACTATATTAAGATATTTAAGAAAAATTATATCAGACTTATTGCTTTTTTTTATCTTAAAAAAAGGCTTTTTATTTATCTTTTAGTTTTTCGGATTATAGCTTTCTTTTCTATTTAAAGGCGTAGTATTTATATTAAAACAATAGGTATTTTTATTATCTTTATAAATAGTTTGTAAAGAAGTTTTAAGTTAATAATCTTTTAGTACTTAAAAAGTATTTCTTTGTTAATTGTTTAAGCTTACTTTTATTTCTATTTTGAAATAAAGGTCTTTTTTATAAAGCTCCTAAATAAGCAAACTAGTCTTAAATAGACTAAAGGTTAATATAATAAGCCTAATATTAATTTCTTTAGTATTTTTAGTAAGAAGTAGTATTATAAGATATCGCGGATTATAAGTTAAAAGGGCATTTTTCTCTTAAATAAGTATATTTTTTCCTTTTAAGAAACTCTTTTTTTAATATAGTCTCTTATTATATAGCCTTCCTTTTAGCAGTTAAAGGATTAAATTGCCTTTTTAACGGGCTTAAACAAGCTCGCCTTAAGGGTATCTAAGTTTATTTTATTACTTAAGTCGCGCTTTTGCTTTTTATTATTTCTTTTAATAACCTTATAAAAAATTAAATAGTATCTTTTTTACTGCGAGCGTTTATATTACTTATTATCTTTTTAGACCGCTAAATTAATATAGCTTAAAAGCGCATTTCGCTTATTTAAACAGTAAATTTCGTTTTTAACCTTTTCTTTTAACCCTTTAAAAAAGTAGTTATAAAAGAGTTATCTTCTTATTTTAGTATAAAGGTTATTTATCGTAATTAAGCTACGTAAGCCGATAAAGACATAACTTGCTTAAGCTTTCTTTACTTATACTTAATAATCGTTGCTTATTTACTATTTTAATTGTTTTTTATAAAGCTTTTTTAAAGTTATTAAAATTTTTAAAGATATTCTTTATCTTTAAATCTTAAGGTTTAAGACTATTATCTATATAGTCTTTAAGGACTAGTTTAAACTAAGTTGCTACTAAGCCTTATAAGTAATGAAATATAAATATAACCTTTATTACTTTTTAATTTATTATAATAAGATAAAACTAAAAATAAGCTTTAAGAAAAGTATTAAACCTTTATAGCTTAGCTAATTCTTTATTAAAAAGTTAAAGAGCTTTAATCTTTTAAATAAATTTACTATTTATAGAACTTATAAAGAAATAAGAAAGTTTTAAATACTTTAAACTAGCTTATAGCTAACTAGCTAGCTATAATATTAAAAATAAGATATTTCTTCTTTTATTTATAATAATTTAAAAAAGGTAATTATAATAAATACTTTTTTCTTTACTTAATAGCTTAAAGACCTTACTAAGTATAAAATACTAAGTAATTTTTATTAAAGCTATAAGTCGTAAAATTCTTATAAGCTAGTTTTATATTATAAGAATACTCTTTTTATATTAAGATAAAGTAGTTAATAAGTATAGGTATATAATTTATTTAATATATTTTTATAGTATAAAAAGAAGAAGAAGACTTAATAATTAACTACTAAACTAAATAAAGTAAAGGTATCTTATTATATAGATTTCTTAAGTAAAACTAGCTAAAAAGAAAAAGAAAGAAAAAAAAGGAGTTAAGAGACAAAAAAGAAAAGACATTTTTTATACTTTTTTAAAGCTATTAAAAGGCTTTCTTTTTATATAATTTTATATTATTTTATATACTAATTTATAACTTGTACCTTCTATAGCTTATTAAGTTATTAAACTACTTTCTTAGCTACTAAGAATCCTCTTAGGTATTTCTCTTTTTAATATTAAGTAATAGACTAGCTATAACTTATAACAAGCTTATTACAATAAATATTCTTATCCTAAAACCTTCTACGAAATTTTATTCTTTATTAAAAGGAGGCCTCTTACTTTAGCTTTATAAGTATTAGTTGATAATATAAAGCATTAGTCGATTTGTTAATACTGATCTTATTACTAGCTAAAGTTAACTTAAACCGATTATAAGCGTATTTAACTTATACTACTTATATTAAATACTAGCCTAGCCGTCTTTAATTATTAAGCTATATTGTTTATCTTTATAATTACTAGTATCTACTTTAATTATTATATACTAATAGCTAGTTGTATTTACTTTACTAGCTACTCCTTTATATTTAGCAGTATATACTTTCCTAAATATTAGTATTACCTTAATACTAAGGATTACTAATAGAATAAGGTTTCCGTTATACTAAGCATACTAAAAACAAAAAACTATATTACTTTTTATATATAAAGCAGAATATATAGTCTTTAACAAGGCTAATAAGAAAGCTTTATATTTATATTGCTATTTTAATATAATAATAAAAAGAATATTTATAAATATATTTAAAATAAAGTCTAAATAGTTTTTATAAATAGTTAATATACTTTTAAAAGAGTAAAAGGTCTTAAATTATATAAGCTACGAAAACATATAAGCTTTATATATAATTTTAAACGTAATAGTATAAAAGAAAAAGAAATAAGATTTTATTTTATAAAATCTAAAGATAATATAGTAGATATATTTAGTAAAGAATTAAGCTTTATACTCTTTAACAAATTTTAAGATTTATTTAAAATAAAAAAGGTTAAAGTATAAGTTCTTATAATTAAGCTTTTTAACTATTTTTGCCTTTTTTACCTTTTTTTAAAATAACTCTAAGGTTTTTTACCTATATAAAAGCTTTCCTTAAATAACAAAATAATAAGAGGTTTTACTTATTTATAAGTTATTCTCTTTAAGAACAATTAAGCTTTAAGTTTTTCTTTATAAAAAATAGATTTTCTTAGGCTATAAAAAAAAGTTTTTCTTACTTTTAAGAATTTTTCTTTACTTTAAATAGTAGAACTAAAGTATACTCTTATACTATAAGTACCTTTTAAAAGAGGCTAAAAAAGAGTAAAATATAACGTGCCCCTTTATAATATTGCTACCCTCTTACTATTACTACGTATATCGCGACGCAACGCGGTCGTAGCTTTATTATCCTTAATATTATAACTTTACTAATTTTAGTTAATTTAAGCCTTAATTTTCATTATAAATACCGCTTAGACCCGCTATAAGATTAATATTAATAACGCTATCGCAAAGGTTTATAATAGCGCGACTATAGCGTTTATAAGCCGCACCTTTTATATACTGCGGTCTATACTTTAAGAGCGGCTTTAAAGCCGGGTTATTATATAATAAGCTAAGGAAAATTGCTAGTAACTATTATTAAAGTAAGACTAAGAGCTTAGTAAATAAATCCTAGTAAAAGAAAAAGCCGGCCGGCCGCTAAGCCGGTATAAAGCTATCGCCTTACGTAGCTTAAAGCCTCTTTTAGTAGTAATACCTAACCTATTAGCTATAATTAAGTCGGCCGCTTCCTTACTATAAAAGAGTGATTTTACTACTTTAATAAATCAGCTATTTAATCCTTACTTAATTAGCTAAGCATAGGGGGGGTGTATAAATTCTATAAAACCCGCATTAAATAGCCTAGCTTCGGCTTATTATCTTATAGGTCCTTACGTCCTTATGCGATATCTATAACGTTATATACGGAACTAAGGAGGTTAGGGTAGCTAGATAAAACAAGGATCCGCTTAGACCTAAACTATCCTTAACTAACTTTAAACACAAATTGCCGCATAAGGAAGGGATATATAGCTATAGGGTAAAATGCTTTAAAATCAACATTCTCTAGGCTTTAAGACCGCCCGAAGGCCGGTCCGGATATGTCACTCCGTACCCTTATATTTATCTATAAAAGGCGAATCTCCCGCTACTAAATAGCTAGAGATTTTATAAGCACTCACGCACTTAATTCTTTATCAATCAATTCCAGCTTAATCCTGCCTAACATAACATTGACTCCTTTATTACGTATAATTACGTAATCTCCTGATTTTCCCACAATTTCGCTGCTGCTCTAACCTTTAATAGGTTATAAGCCTGGCTTAGCTTACTACGCCGGGAAATCAATTACTCCTCCAACTAGCTTTAGGGAATTCTGAAAAATATACGGCCTCTTTCCTTAACCACCTATCTAACCTCCCTTAAAATTTAACGTTAATTGAACGACTGAATCTCTTAGAATTTGTACCTAAAGATATCTTAACCTTAATTACCTTCTTTAATCTCTTTCCCTTCTTAGAAAAATCTTTAGAAATCCCCTTATCTATATAAAATTCTCTTAAAATTCCCTCTTCTCCGCTAAGACCCCTTTCTTCCTTAAGAATCTGTGTAGAATTTCTTTTATTAATCCCCACCGACTTCTTTTATCTTTTAACCTTTCTTAAGTTAAAAATTAACTTTTCTTTACTTACCTATTCTATCTTACTAAAGATATATAAAATAGCAAGCTAGAAAGAATATAAGTTTTCTAAGTTTAAGGGTAATTTAAATTATACTTTATAGACTACTAAAATAGGAGCAATTCTTATTAAAGAAAAGCTTATAGCTGCATTAAAGCAAGCTAATTATATAAAGACGGAAGAGGCTCTTACCTTAATTTTCCTACGCTTAGAAGACGGTCTCTTAATGTAGATTAAGCACGTAACTACTATTAAAGATGCTTAGGAAGAGCTATAAAAGCTATATAATCCCTCGAATTTCTCGTCGAATTATTTACTTATAAAATAGCTATTTAACTTAAGTCCTTCCGACTTATAGTTAGAAAAATACCTTTATAAGGTAAAAGAGGTCTACGAGGAATTAAAATCTTAAGAAATAGATATTCCGGAAGTGGTTTTTATAGCATGGATTTTAAATTCCTTTAGCGGGGAATTTAGAAGCTATATAATTAATATTACGCAGAGCCTTAAGCATAATTCTGCAGCCTTTTTTCTCCAGACCCTTATAGCTAGTCTTTTAAACGAAGCTAGAAGGGTAGAGAATATAGAAGACTTTTTAGAGAAAGCTTTCTTACTATAAAAGAAGCCCTGGAAAAAGCAGGGGAATTCCTCGAATTCTTACTATAAAGAATATAAAAAACCAGGCCACTTAGTAGCTAATTGCTTCTGGTTTTACCTTAAAAAAGCCCCTTTTTATTAGGTGCTTAAAGGGAAGAAAATAGACGATTTAAATAGGGTTATAAAAAGGATATCTACCTTAAAACCCCCTTTTTTTTCTTCCTCTAAAAAGGGGAAATTAAAAAAGAGGATAGAAGAGGTAAAATTAAGCGAAGAGGGAGATAAGGTTTTAAATTTAACCGAAATAGACCTCGATATAGATCTTTTATCGACCTTTCTCGGCTATTCTCTCCTCTCTCTCGAGCCCTTAACCCCGGGGTAGCCTTAAATAACCCTCTAGAGGTAATTTTAACCTCTATAGAGGAAACCCCTTTTAAAGTAGATTTAAAAGCTAATAAAGATACTCTTTTAAGACCTTTAAAAGCCTCACTCCCTCGAATTTAAGAAATAGTATTAAAGGTAAAGGAAGGAGGATTTCCTAGATATAATAGTAAAAAGACTCTTGATTTTATATACGATACTAGTGCTACTAGACATATAGTAATAAATAAGAATTATCTTATTAACTATAAAGAGATTAAAACAAAAATCTATTAGGGAAAAGCTTCTTTTATATTAGTAAAAGAAAAAGGGGATTTAGTATTTAAATTCTCACACTCTAAAATTAGATATATACTTAGAGATTGTTTTTATATACCTAAAATTAGAGTTAATATAATTAGCTAGTAATATTTTAAGAATACCTATGCCTTTATAGGTAAGGATAAAGTTCTTCTTATAAATAATAAAGCATAGATTCTTACTAAAGGATATCTTAGAAATAAACTCTACTATATTCCTTTAAAACCTTTACTAAAAAGGAATTACCTCCTTATTACCTCTTTAAAGGCAAAGGATATAGATTTTTATCCTTAGTATTTACGCCTTAAGCATATAAATCATAGGGCTATTTTAAAAGTATTAAAAAGGTATAATAAAGATATAAAGATGCCTCTAAAAGAAGAGAATAAAATAAAACACTGCGAGATTTATATAAAAGCAAAGGCTACGAATAAGGTAATAAACAACCTTCGAATAAGACCTATTCCTACCTTAAAAAAATAGTATTAGATATTTAGGGGCCTATTAAAACGCCTACTTATAATAAATATCACTACTATATCTCTTTCCTAGATATAAGAACCCGATTTCTAGACTTATACCTCCTTTAAGGTAAGGGGGAAGCTATAAGAAAGTTCCTAGAATTTAAAAATAAGGTTGAAAATAACTCGGATAAAACTAGGATTAAAGAAGTATTTTTAGATAATGCAAAGGAATTTATATATAAGATAAAAACACACTATAAAGGAAACGGTATCTTATTTAATTTTAGCCCTCTTAAAACACTAAAATTAAACGGTAAAATAGAGAGAATAAATCGCACTATATTAAAAAAAGTCCGTTCTTTATTATATATAGCAAGACTGCTTAAATATCTATAGGGTAAAGCTGTTTTAATAGCTACTTACCTATATAATAAATCTCTATATTTAGCTATAGGCTTTAAAAGCCCTATAAAATAGAGGGATAATATAATAATACCCTTCGAGACCTTAAATAAAATAAAGACCTTTAAAAGCCTTGTTTATTATAAAAAAAAGGACCTTAAAGATAAGCTCGAATATAACGGAAACCCTATTCCGTTAATAATTCTAAGTACTAAAAGTACTAATATCTAGTAAAGTATATACCGCTAGATATAAAGGAGTAACTAGTAAAGTAGATACCGCTAGTTATAAGTTATAACTATTAAAGTAAATACTAGTAGTTATAAGGAGAGACGATATAGCTTAACGGTTAGAAATAGCTAGTATCGGCTATAAGCGGTATAGGCTAAACGCGCCTATATTCGGCTTAGGTTAGCTTTAGCTAGCAATAAGATTTATATCGACCGATATCTTATATAAAGCTAAGGCAGGAGGCCTTCTTTTTATATAATCGACCGATGCCTTATATAGAGCTAAGGCGG
>JAPEBW010001384.1:0-25139 GCA_027405785.1 Ophiocordyceps robertsii | reverse complement strand
CGCACCTCGATAAGGTAACGCCGGAGAAAATACACTTAATTTCTATAACCTTAATAAGCTTTAGCTCGAATGCCCGGTAAGCCGTAATAGCGGTGCGGAAATAATATATACACTAAAGTTTAGCGGGTATTACGCCGCTAGCATAGACGGCGCGGGCTTTAGCCTTAGACCGTGTGCGTTTTGCCCGCAAAACGATAAGGACGTCGGCCTTATTATTGCCCGTATTAATTTAGGCCTTATTATCGCTATCGCTATCGCTATTACCCGTTATATCGGGCTACTTTCCCTTAGGGGGAGGCGTAACGGGCGGAGCATCGCGGCTAAGTATCGCTAGTATCTCGGGGCCCGATCGGTCTTACTACTACTATTGCTCTTAAGGAGTAGTATTATTATTAGCACTACTAATACCGGGGATAGGGGACTTACCTTATGCTTGCTAATCGTTAGTAAGCGTATTAATAGCCTTATCCTTAGGGATAGGCGTAGGGTCGGGCATAAGCACCTCTTTAGGAGGTGCTCCCTTATTATAAGGTAACGGCGAGCTAGGCGTCTCCTTAGCCCGACCTCTCTTAGTGCTAGTGCCGGCCTTTCCGGCTAAAGGAGAGTTAAGGACCTAAGGAGAACCCTAGTCGCGACCACGACGCTTTAAGGGCAAACCCCCTAAGAGTTAATGCTATATCCGACGTAGGAAATTAGCGCGCTTATTAGTTAAGCGCGGCTTTAAAGTACGAGGTATATTAGCGATAATAAAGAGGTATAGAATATATATTAAATAGGGAGCGAAAAGGTATAGAGGACTTAACGGCAAATAATTGCGGAAGAGTTAAAGAGGGGAAGAAAAACAAAAGGTACGGGAATGCGCATAATAAACTTTTAATTAGTGCGTTGCTACCGATATATAGGCGCAATACCTATAATTGCCTAAGGGCAATTAACGTTACTATAACCCCGTATATAACCCCGCGTATTTAACGCTATATTTAATTATATGCGACTACCGGGCGTATATACTACTATATCTTAATTACGTATACTAAAATCCCCACGATAGTACGTTTAATGCACTTTTAACTAAATAGCCGAGGGCGTTTATTATAAGGGGGGGATAATTATAAGAATAGTACTAATAGTATAGGCTAACTAAGTGCGGGGAATGCGCTAGGTAAGAAGCCTTGCTTTCGGTCCCGACTCGATAGGTAGTTAATAGGCCCCCGCGACTAAAGCTAAGAGACTCTCCTTTCTATAAGCTTTAGTCTTGTAATAAAGTAGGCAGCTAAGCAATACTATAACCTATCGTACTATCTACTATCTTTACTACTTAATTAGTAGTACTGCGAGACTGTCTCCTTATATATATATATACGCAGCCTATATACGTAGCCGATATTCTATATATATATATATATATATATATATATTAAAATTAAAGCTATCGCTAGTGTTATAATAAACCCTCTTCTCTCTCTCCTTAATACCCCTACGCCGTAAGGCGACTTAAATAAAGCCTATAATGCCCTTAATATCTACGAAGAACGCGAAGCTACGATTTAGCCCTTACCGCCTTCCTTAGGCTTCGAAACCTATAATACGGCGTATAGCTTTATTTAAGGGTTCCTTCGCAATAACGGTATAGCTATTATTAAGCGGTTAAGCTCTTATAAGCGAGATATTAACGGGATCTCCCTTATAACCTAAGTTCTCTTTATATACGATCGTGGCCTATAGCGGGCTTTTACTAATATAGGGCTACGTAAGCCTTTTACTTAAAAGCGTAACTGCCCTTTCCGCCTTATTATAATAGCCTCCCTCGATAAGGAAGCTTAAAAGTAGGATTTTCGAGTTACTAAGGCTTACTATAACTATAGGCCTTCTCTTAATCCCTTAGCATATAATATTTATCGCTAATAGACCGTTATATAGTAAGAGCTTAAGAAAAACCTCTTAAAATATAAAGCGCTACTAGCTTAAGAGATTTTTACTATCCTATAAGATACCGAGCTTATTATAGCGTTCTTCCGCTTTTAAGATATTTATAACGATCGCTAAAAGCTTCGTTTTAAAGCTCTTAACAGTAAGACGGCTATATAAGCGTTTATTAAGTATCTTAAAGTAAGTAATCTTCCTTATTATATTAAATTTAACCTATACGATAAAAATAAAATTTAAGGCGTGCTTTAGACTTACTTATAGTGCTAAAAGATATAGAAACGCTTCTTTAAGGTTCTAGGCCTCGATAATATATATAAGACTAGCCGCTTTAAGCTTTTCCTTTTTTAAGTTATTAAAGTTATTAATTAAAAGTCTTTAGCTAACTTCGCTTTTAGCCTTATTAATATAAAGAAAGAAGAGGGATACTAGTAGCTTTATAAGTCCCTTAACGCCCTTTATATATAAGTAAGGGCACTAAAGCCCTTTATAGTTATTATAAATAAGGAAGCCGCCTTTAAAAACGCCCTTCTTCGTATTTTCCCTTTTATATAATAATAACTTTATATATATTATATTAATAGTAATATTTAGGCCTGAATCTAGTTATGCTAAAAAGACCTAGCAAATCTTAATAGTCTTAAAAATCCGATTAAAGGAGAAGTCCTTCTTAAGGTCGAAGCTATCCTTACTTATAAAGCTACTAAATAAGGAGCCGCTACTACCGCTACCGCCGCCACGTTTAGTCTAGACAATAAAGAAGTTAAATTTAGCCGCAAAAGAATACTACTAGCTTAAAAGCGCGTTATTTACTTAAAGATAAAAGCGGATTTTTATAAGGCGTAGTAGTAGCTTAATTAGTAATTCGGTTTATAATACTAAGGCTATATCGTAACCTATATCTTAAACGAATATATACTATAATAGGAGTAATAAGCGAGCTGCTTTATTAGCCGCTATTATAACTTTAGCTAGCGGGTTAATAGCTTAGTTAAGACCGCCTATAAAGATATAAAGTCTTATTTACTTATAAGCACCTTTAACCTCTTATATCTTTATAATGCCCTTATTTAAATAATTAAGAATAAAAAGATATCCTATATATAAATAGCTACTTAGTAAGAGATTCGATAAAAGTAGCGATTCCTTAAGTAGTTATCTTAGCTTAAAGACCTTAATATAAAGGTTACTTATTAAGCTATTAATCTTCTTACTATATAATATCGACTTACTATTACCGCGATGCCTTTATTAACCTAAGAGCCTTAGCTACTATAGCTTTATAGTAAGCGCTTTATATTATAGCTTAGCTTACTTTATATATATACGATCTTTTAATACCTTTAAGCCGGGCTAACGCTTAAAAAGCATAATATTCTTATATAATAGTAGCTTAAGAAGCTATTAATAAAGACCCCCCCCTTTTTTTATATATTTTACTACTAAAAATAACTCTTAGGACCTTAAAGAGCTATTACTTTAAATCCGCAATCTTAACGTTATTATAGTTATACGCGGCCGGCCTTATAATACTAAGCTACTTATACTTAACTCCTTTAAACACTAAGACGTATTTATAAGGGCATTATAGCTAGCTATACCGCCGCGAAGGCTACTTAATTTAAGTTAAGCTAGCTTAAGGCGGCTTAATATAAGCGTTTAAAGATACCTCTTTTATAATAAGATCGATAAACTTAGCTATAGCTTAAGGTCTCTCGTAGCGTTATAAGAGAGATCGTTAGCTTAAGGCAATATAAGGGGAAGGGGATTAAGAGGAGGACGCGGTAAAGGCGGTAGGGGTAGTAAGGGCGCTTATAGCACCGGCGGCGGCGATATAGCCTTAAGCGGCGATATAGCCCTAAGCGGCGATATAGCTATATCGCCGCCGCTAGTATAGCGTTAAAGGCGAGAGAGGCACCTATACCTACTTACCGGCGGCGGCGATATAGTAGTATTAAGGGAATTAGGCGGCGTTAAGGGAATTAGGCGGCGTTAAGGCAATTAAGGGCGCGTAGCTATATCGCCGCCGCCGGTATAGCGTTAAGGGCATTAAGGGCGCGCCTATATCTTCGCCCGCGGCACCAGCCCGGATTAATTAACGGGCCGCGCTATACGCGTATCTCGCAAGAGCTTTAAAGATACGTTTTTTAAGCGAATTAAGCTATAGCTAAGAGCGCTGCGTGTAGGCTGCGTGTATAGGCTGCGTGTATAGGCTGCGTATATAGGCTATATATATAGGCTATATATATAGGCGCGGGTATTTAGAAAGTACGGGTACTTACTAAGCGCGGGCACTATAAGTAAGTAGGGCGGGCTATTATTAGTACGTATCTTAAAAATAGGGCGTGTGTATAAATAAAGATATATATATATATAAATAGTAATACTCTTAAAATAAAGTTTAGTTTATTTAAGTAGTAAGTATACTTATTTAGCTTTATAAAGACGCTAGCTACTTTTTAATATTATATTAACTAAGTTTTTAAGACTACCTTTATAAGTTTATTATAGTATATATAGATAATATATTAATTAAGTGATTAAAGTCGCTTTATAACTACTAAAAAAAGTTATAAAGGTGCTTAAAAAGCTATAAAAGATATTTTACTAAACTTATAAAAATATAACTTTATAATAAAAAAACTAAAGTCCTTAAGTTTTATTATATAAGCTAAGGGCAAAGTTTAATATAACTTAAAAAACATTTAAGCTATTTAAATATTATAAGTATTAAAGAATATAAAAAGCATTTAAAGCTTCTTTAAGTTTATAAATTATTATTATACTTTTATCTTACTTTATACTAAACCCTTATAATATTTAAATAGTTCTTATAAAAAGAATATAACCTTCTTATAAACTAATAAACATTAAGCTACGTTTAAATTTATTTTAAAAGCATTTTATAATATATTAATACTATAGTTATATAACCTTTAAAAAGAAATATACTTAAAGGTAAATTACTTAAATTATATTACAAGCAGTGTCTTTATATTTATAAAGCTAAAGAAAATATAATATATAATAAGCTTCTTTTTAAAATAGCTAAATATTATTAAGTATAACTACTTAATTTAAAATAAAAAGCTGCTTATAATTACAAGATATTTAGACTTTTAAAAAGCAAAGTTATATAATATATCCGCGTTTAAAATATTAATAAACTATAAGAACTTAAAGTATTTTATAAAAGAAAAGTTAAATAAAAAGTAAAGTAAATAAGTAATAAAACTCGGTATATATAACTTAATATTAAAATACTACTTTAAGAAGTTAATAACAATACTTAATATATTATTATACTATAATTAAAGTAAGTTAATAAGTATATTGAATAAAAGGAAAATAATATATATAGTTTAATAAATTATAAATAGCGCGCGACTAATAAGATATTAAGTACCTTAAAGCAGCGAGTATATTAACCTCTTATTATAATTAGTATAAAAAGAGTATATAGTCGCTATAATATAAATAAAAGAAAATAATAAAAAGTTAATTGCTTAAATAAGTAAATTAAGCGACTTTATATATTTACTTAAAAATAAGGTAAATAAAGGCGGAGTTTAGCTAAAACTTAACTTAAACTTAAGCTAAAATATATATAAGAAATAAGTACGGCCGGCTTATATATTTAATAAGTAAAAAAATATTAAAACGGTAAATATTAATATGAAATAAAAGATACTAAGCAGTATTTTAAGTAATATAAAATCGTAATAAATCGCTTATATTAAAATAATAATTTAAAGTTTAAATAAGTAAATATATAATTAATGTAAAAAGGCGCTTTTACTTTAAAGACCGCTTATAAGTACTAAGTAAAGCTTAGTATCTTAAGGAAAAGAAGAATAAAAAGCTAAATAAGCTTTAAGTATTTATCGCTTAATAAATATATAACTTAATAGTAATAAGATACTTAAGATATAAAAAGATACTTATAATACTAGCTTAAAAGTTCTTTTAGCTAAGCTAGTTATTAATAGTATGCTAAATTATTATAAACTATAAACTATATAGTAAAAGCTATATTTAACGATAACTCCGGAAAGAGCTTTTTTAGCTATTATTACCTTTTATATTACTATTTATATATTTAACGATAAACTTTATAGTTAAGCTACTTTTAACTAAGACTAAGGGCTTAAGAAATCTTAAAGTAATATTAAATAGGCTAATAAAAGCGATAATATTAAAAGTAATATTAATAATAAAAGTAGTAATATACGCTATAAGGTTTTTATAATCTTATTTCTACTTTTATAAGATACTAAAGTTGATTATCTTAAACTAAAAGATAAACTAAATAAAGTAATTTTAATAAGAATTTTACTAATAAACTAAAGTTTAAAAGAAACTAACCTTAGCCTATTACTTATAAACTAATAAAGTAATAAAGTATATAAACTAAAAGGTATAAGCTTACTTCTATATATATATTTACTATAAGTAAGACGACTAAAAAGTATAGCTACTTTACGCTTAAGCGGCACTAAATAACTAAGTAGTATTAGATATAAGTATAAGCCTTTTTTTCGCGATATATAGTTATAATATTAAACTTAAAATTATTAAAATTGTTTAAAAGAAAAACCGTTTATATTAAACGTAAAAAGCGTATAAAACTTTATATAAAGAAAACAAAAGTCGCCGATTTCTTTTAAACGGCTATTGCTATTTTATAAGTAAAAGAAAGACTAGTTAACTAAATACGTATATTAATAAAAAGACTTTAAGTATGTAATAAAGTATAGTTAAAGAAAAGAAAATATACTATAAATAGGCCTTACTAAAAGCTTAATTAGCTATATTAAAAGTAGAATTATAACAAAAGTAATTAGCTTATATATAGTATAGCTTAATATATTAAAGAAGGTATATAAAAAACTAAATATAAAGTTTCTCCTCTATATAGCGGATAACCTTTTACTTAGCTAAATAGTTAATAATTATTAGCTATTATTAATAAATAAAAAGGAGAATAAGCTAAAGTATATTATAAAGAAGATTTAATAAGCTTAATAAGAATTTAAAATCTTTATCCGTCTAACTAAATAAAAAAATTGCGCGCTAGTTATTATATAGTAGGATAATTAATATATTTAGCGAATTTACACCTTAATAGCCTCCTTATCTTAATATACCCGGTATAAGAGATATCATAGTAAAAAACCCGCGTATATACTATAGTAAAAAACCTATACCTCCGTTAAGAATAGAATAAGGTGTTGCGTAGAAGCCGGGCTTATAACTATAAAATGTCTATCCGTTTAACTATATAAAAACATTGCGCGCTAGTTATTACATAGTAAGATAATTAACGTATATAGCGGATTTACACCTTAATAAAAATAAATTAAAAGGGGAAACTAATACTAAGTTCTTATAAAGGAATATAAGTACGCTAACTTAACTTAGTAGCTAATTAGTAACTTTTAGGATATAATTGCTTTAAAAAAGTTTAAAGAAAATATAATAATACTAAAAGGAATAATAAAGGTAAAGTAAAAAAACGCTAATAATTAAAGCCGGGGAGTAAAAATAAATTTAAAAAAGATAGCGGAGAAAAAAAAGAAATTTTCAAAAAATAAAAAAGAGTTTTAAGCTATACTTAGTAAATATTAAAACGATTTTCAATAATAAGGATAAAAAGTATACTATAAATTTATATAAAGTATAAATAATAATAAGATAAAAATAAAATATTATAAGTTAATAAGATATAGCGTAAATATAAATAAAAATATAAAGAAGTATAACTTAATTTAAGCGAACTATTAAGTACTAGCTAATACTAATAGATTAACTTAAAACGTTAAGATATCTTTAAGCTTAGCGCGCTATAGTAATAGTATATATTAACTCCACATACTATAGTAGTTATTAGTATTATTAAATAAGTTAATATCTATTAAAAATTAAACAACATATATATAAGGAAGTATAATAGTCTTTAAATATCCTTTATAAAAAATAATTTTAAAGCGTATTTATAGTAGTAATGATATTATTAATATATTTATATCGCGTTAATATTATATTATATAAAGTTTAATAAGAAGAAGATATAAGTAAATTATAAAATCCGGCGTTAGTATAAGTAAAATAGTTATAAGCTTAAAGTAAAGCTTAATTTTAATATACTTTATACTAAGTAGTTATATTAAGAGATACTATACGTTTAATATATATAAAGTAAAGATAGCGCTATATAGTAATACCGCGTATTATACTTTGCTTAGTAAGCAATAATAATAAGCGTAAAAACTAATTTAAGGGCGGTAGTATATAGTTACTAAGTATTTTAAAGGGCATAGTATAAAAGGATACTTATAAGTAAGTAGGAGATTAAGCGTAAAGGGCTAAAGTAAATATATTAAGGTGCGGCGTAGCGAAAGTATTATAAATATAAGCGCGCGCGTAAGAAAGGTAATAATTAAGCAAAAAGAAAAAAAAAGAAAAAAAAAGAAAAAAAAGATACTTATACTTAAAAAGTAAAGGCGACGGAAAGGTAAAATATACTTAAAGTACTAACTAAAGCAGTAAGTAAAAAAGGTATATTATTTAGCCTTAGCGTTATTAAAAGCAATATAATAATATTACAAATTAATTATATAATACTTCGAATATTAAAATATAAGATTATTCTATAAGAAATATTAATATATAATAATTAGTATAGTATAAGTATTAAAAAGAAAATTATACTAATTAATAGTAAGTATAAAGCAGAGGGCCGGGTATTAATATTATAGATACCGCTATATATTACTTTAAAAAGAGGATAGTATTATAAGCTATATTATAAAAAGGACTATAGTTATATTATAGTAAATACTAAAAGGTTAAGCTAATATATAGCTAAAGTCGGATAAGACTTTACTTAAACTTAGCTTAAACTTAACTTAAGTATAAGCCGTTTAAGCTATACTTATAAGTAAGAAGCTATATAGCTTCGATAAAGTTTTGCCTCTTTTTTCCTTAGCTTAAAATAAATAATTATTTAGCTACGTGTTATTAAACTTAGTATACGCTAGCCCTTAATAATAGTTAAAGTAGTAAGTAAGTACCCTTATAAGTATTATAAAGTATATATTATAAGTTAATATATAAAAGTATATAAAAGTATATAAAAAGAAAGCTTTTTAATAGCCTTATAAAGTATAAAAGAAGGTCTTTTATAAAAAGACAAGGCATAAAACTTATTATAACTTAAGTCTCCGCTTTATTATAAAGAACCTACTAGTATAAAACTAAAAAATATAGAGTAAGTCCCTTAATAATTAAAAGATAACCTTATAATATTATACTTAAATCTTTTAAATAATTTACTATTAAAAGTATAATTTAGGCTTTTTAAAGAAATTACTAAGTAAAAGTATAATATATAGTAAACACCGGGCAAGTATAAGTAAATATATTAATATTATTACTTTTAAACATAATAAAAAAAGCTAAGAAGGTATAAGAAAATTCAAAGAAATTCTTATAAAATATTATAATATAAATAACAAGTAAGTCTTTTAATTAAGAGAAAAAAGGTAAGTAATTATTTTACTTATTAATAATTGTTAAATCTACTTTACTTTTAAGTTTAATTATTATAAAGAGTAGTTAGCTTACTTTTAGTTAAATAGCCTTACTTATAACCTTTTTTTTAATTCTTATTATAGTATATAACCTTTTTTAATTAACTTATAGTTTACTATTTCCGCCGGCTTATTATATATTATTATTATTATTAAGTTTCCGCTAAGGACCTAATCGCTTATTATATAATAAATAGTAATAATATTTTTATTAATTTTAACAAACTATAATTTCTTATATATTAAAATTTTTTAGCTATAAGAAAACAAATAGTATAAAATAGTACTAATTTAACACTATATACTAAAAGATATCTTATAAAAAAAAACCTCTTTTTAATATATAATTAAATTCTCAAAACTAATTATTTGTTTACTAAATCTTTTACTTTAAAAGGTTAAAGAAAAGGCTAAAACTTAAAATAAGGAAGCTTAAGCTATATATATATATTATATTTAATATCCTTAATACCTATATAATAAACACTTATTTTTACGCTAATATTTAACTAACTTATTTATTAAGTTTCTTAATAGCTAATATAAGAATTTAAATTTAGATTAAGATTCTTATTTTTAATTTTATAAAAACATAAAAAACTAAAGCCCGCTTTATTTAGCTAAGTTAATTAGCTATAATATTATATTAAGAAGAAGCTATATAAAATAAGCTTTTTTATTAAGTATACTATTAAGACGCCTCTTAAAAATACTTTAGTAAAATTTATAGCGACTTTAAGTAGCACGCTAAGCTAAGTTTTAGCTATAATACTACTATTACTAGTTGCTAATATAGCGTCTTTAATTATACTTATATTTATTTTTATAATTAAAGATATTTCTTACCGCTCCCTTAACTAACTTTATATAAGTTTTTAACTAGTTAATTATTAAAATAGCTATAAGGTATAACTAAGCATTAAAATCGCTTTTTATTATTATATAAAGTATATTAATTACTTTAACTTAGCTAGATTATTTAATATATTAATAAATACTATTAAAAGAACTAATTAAACTATAATATATTTAATTATAAAAATATTTATAAATACTTTTTGCTAAGTAACTATTTATAAACTAGATTATATAAATATATTAGCTACTTTAATTATATACTTACTATATAATATAACTATTTCATAATATTTTAAAGATCTTTTTAATAGAAATAAATTATTATTATTAAGCTTAGGTTTAAGCTACTAAGCTTAGCACTAAAAACTTTAAGCCCGCTTTATAATATAACCGGAAGTAGCTATTTAAGCCTTATAAAGGAAAATATTCTTAGTTAATAATATTATTAATAACGTAAACTTTTATAGCTAGATTTTACGCTTAAAATATAAAGCTAAAGTAGGTTTATATTTAAAAAGATATTTAACTATAATTATATACTAATAGCTTAATACCTTTTTACTTAAATTCTTTAGCCACCTAAAAAAGGGTAATAACTTTAATAAAAAGGTTGCGAAATATAAATAGCTAATTTCTTAACTTTATATAAAGCTTATTATTAGATTATAAAGTAAACTAGCTAATAAGCCTATATTTAAATTAATACTACTACTATTTATTAGCTAATAGTTATTTATAGTATAAGCTTAGCACGTACCGCTAAAAGCGGAATAAGGTCTAAGTATAAATCTATAATAGTTAAAAAAAGAAAATACTACTACTTAAAATACTAATAAATCCTTAGCTAATATAAAGCGATTAAACACTTAAATAACTACTATATAACTACTATAGTCTTTAGCGTAAGTAACTATATACTTATATTAACTAGTCTTTAGCTATAATAAAAGCTATAAAACACCTTATTAGCGCCTCTTACTTTATATATAAAAGATAACTTACTTATTGTTAACTTTGTTTAAAAAGTTTAAGTAGCTATTATAGCTAATAATAGTACTTACTTTTCTTTAAAGGTAATAAATTAAATTATATATATATATATATATATATATATAAATCTATTAATATTATACTAATAAATAATATGCTTAAACTAATAGATATTAACGAAAATAAAGAAATAAATTAAATTTACTTTATTATAAAAAAACCTTGTCTTTTTACGCTAGCTATAATCTTTATATTTATTAAAAATATACTTATTATTAAAGTAAAGCTTGCTAAACTTACAAACTTACTAAATAAACTATTTTCTCTTAAACATACTAAGATTATAATTTATAAAAAAACAATTTAACTAATTAGTATATAATATACGTAAATATAAATATAAACTATTATTCTATAAATTAAGATTTCTTTTCACGCCTTATTAAAAGTATTATTAATCTTACTAAGATAAAACCGCCAGCCGGTATTAAAAAGACTTTTATAAAAGGATAAGTAAAATTTAATACCTTTACTTTTAAAACTTAATATAAGTAGCTTATTATAAAAGCTATATATATAAAGTTATAAATTACTTATAAACGCGCTATAAGCTTACTACTTAGTTAATCTTAAAGCATTTTATACTAAGTTAATATTATAAACTTAATAATAAATATTATTATTAAAGCTTATAATAAACTTAAGGTTAATATGCGGATAACTTAATAAAGACTTTATATATAATATACTGTTTTTAGCGTAGATAATATACTTATTCCGCTTAGTATAACAGCAAGCCTGCTTATTATAATAAAAATCTTTTTTACCGGATAGAAATTTCTATTTTTTCTTAATAAAAAGAAGCTAACTTATAATATTTTTAATAAAAACTAGCTACTTATTATAATAAAGACTAGTAGTTAGCGAATATAACTTTACTAAAGGTAATATATTAGTATTATAGTTAACCTTTACGACTAAGTATAGTTTATAAATATTACTATTATAGCACCTTTTTACGCTAAGCTTTAAGCCGCTATTAATAATTAAGATATTAATACTACGATTTCTTATTTTAATAATACTAATAAGCCGGCTTAACTTAGATTATAAAATATATTAGCTACTTTATATAAAAGTTAAATATAACTAACTTTATAAATATCCATTTAGTTATTTTTATTTTTTAACTTAAGCTAGCGGCCGCACTAAAGAAATAGCTTAGCTTATAACTTAATATTAACAACTAAGAAGTAAAGTATATTCTTAATACTTATAAGTAAAAATATAGCTATAGTATAGCTTAAAAGAAGTTCTTAATTACTTAAAAGGAATAGCTAAGTAGCTATTACTTTTATGTGCTAGCTTAAGACTTATATAGACTAACTTTATTAATAAAGTTTAAGCTTAATAGGAAACGCTAGCTATAAAGATTATAATAACGTAAAAGTAATATATTATAGCGTTAATAATATATAAGTTACTTTAGCTTAGTAATAAAATACGCTAACCTTAATAGTATTAGTTATAAATTATAAAGTTACTTCTTTATAACTTCTTATTATATTAATATTAACGCGGTTTACTACCTTTTTTTACTAATTCCTTTTATTTATCCTAGTTTTATAAATAATTCTCGCTTATTTTACATACCTATTTACTACGTTATAAGCTTTATAGCCTTATTTCCTATACTACCGTTATTAAAATTAAATCTTTTTTCCTAAGATATAGCTTTTATACTTTTTTTTAAGTAAATTATTTATTAACCCCTACGATTTACTTTAAAAGGGTTTTAACGTACTATAAATTATATAGTAGTAAGCTTAGCTTATTATAAGCGTTGAAATCTTACGTGGTAATACTTACTAATTAAAAGACCTTTTATACCTTTTTTTATAATAGCTTAATAGCCGCTTTTACTATAAAGAGCTATAACTTATTATCCGGAGTCTTTATTAATAGAGTTTACTATTTTATACTTAACCGCCCGCCGGCTTATTAAGACTAGCTTATACTTTAAGGTTATAGTTACCTTACTATACTTTAGCGCTTAGCTTTAGCTTCCTTTTTATATACTTTACGCCGCTATAATTTTAGTATTTTGCTTTTTTTAGCCGCTTTTTTAGCTTTTATACTAATATAAAGATATTCATTTTACTTATTAAATAATAGTTTAATCTGCTTTCTCTTAAATCTTATTTATTATAAATAATAGTTACGTTTTTTCCTTTTAACCTTTTTTTAGTAAGTTTAACTTAAGAAATCTATATAATAAAATATCTTTTACTTTATTTAGTTTAGTTTTTTAAACTAAGTATTTCTTCTTCCTTTTAATAGTAAATTATAAATTAAACAAATTACGCTATTATACCTATTTAGTACGTAAACCCCTAAGTATAAAAGTATTTTAATAATCTAATATTAGCTTATAAAGTAGTTTTAACTTTTAGCTTTAATAAAAAATACTAAGTATATAATATACTTAGTAAGGTCTTTAAGCTATATAAAAACTATTTATTATAATAAAGTCTATTTAAATATAATAAATAAAGAAAAAAATATTTACTTTTATAATATTATAGCTAAATAGTTAACTATAGTTTAAGTTAAGGCATTTAAAACTTACGTTAATAAATCTTTTTATAGTAAGTTTCTTTAATAGTAGTTTCTTTTTAAAGATTAAAGCTTTTAAACTTTATACTAAAAAGTTAGCTAAACTATAAGAGTTTATTACTTCTTTAAAAGCTTATTTTTAATTTTAGTTTACTACTATTAATTAAAAAGTTATAAAGCTTATATTTATATTTTTTCTTTTAAAGATTAGTAGCACTATAGTTTAAACTTACTCCTATAAGCTATATTAGGAATAGCCTTAAAAAAAGGCTTTTAAGACGAATAATCCTTTTAACGATTTTAACACCTTTAAAAAGCTTTATAAAAAACGTTTAAAATATTAAATAAGCAATAATAAGTAAAGTATAAATTTAAAAACCTTAAGTAGATTATAACTTATTAGCTTATATAGTATAATTCTTATAAATCACTTTTAAGCTAAAATAAAAAGTCGATACCTTAATAGCTACGTTTTATAAAGGACTTAAAAAAGAAGTTAAAAACAAAATTAACTACCTAAACAAGCTAAAGACGTTTTTAAACTATATTAGTTAAGCGGTTTAAATAAACTATAACTAATATTAATGCTAGCAGCAAAATAAATACTATGTAACTCTTAGTAAAGTAATAAAATAAAACTTTATAAATTAAAAACGCGAATAAAATAACTTAATAAACTTAAATACCCTTAAGACAAGCTTTTTAAAGCCTGCTAAAAAAGCTATGAAATAGTTTAACTACTTTAAAAAGCTATATTATAAGAGATTATATTAAGAAAAAGAATTACCTTTAAAGAAAGATTCTAACTTAGAAAAATAATACTCTTTTAGCTTATAATCCGCGATATTTATTTACTACTACTATTTTCTACTAAAAATATAAAAGAAATTAATATAAAGCTTATTATACTAACTTTTACTCTATTTAAGATTAGTTCGCTTATAAAAAGGCTTATTAAAAAAGACTTCTATATTAAAAGAAACTAAGCTTTAATAACTAAGAAAGAAATACTTTTAAAATTTAGGATAATTATAAGCCTACGACCTTTTTATAAACTATTAATTAAAATAATAAGAACGCGCTTTATTTTAATATTATAAGTACGCCTTTTAATTAAATGAAGACTATAATTTAAAACTCCTAAAAATAAATAAAAAGCCCTTTATTAATAAAAGAATTACAATAACCTTTATAATCCAGTTATTAAATATCTTAATATAGTTATTAATATTAAGAATAAAGTATATACGTAGCTATTTAAAAGTAAATACTATAATAATAACTACTTTATATACTTCTTTTATAAATAAAAAAGTAGCTAGTTTTTTAAACTAAGGCAAACTTAAAATAAACCTGCTATAATAACTTAAGAACTTAGAACTAATACTAAGGCTTTTATTAAAGGCCTTAAGAAAGATATTAAAGTTAATAAAAAGGAAATAATATAAGAAAATGCTAATAACTAGCTTAAGATTAAGTAACTTTTACCTTTTAAAAACTATAATAAAACGACTATTAAAAACTATAGGAATAATAACTTAGCTTGAATAAATAAGGTTAAAAAACTAAAGGAAAATTATATATTTGTTTTTATATACATGACTAATTTAATTAAAAATTAAAAATAACATAACATTTAATATTAAAATGTTAAATTAGTAAATAAGCTTAGAAAAGATATATAAATCTTTAATGTAGCTATAAAATATATATTATAAAAATATAGTAGGTATTTTAAAATAAAATATAACCTTTATAAAAATATTATAAATTTAAATATACTTATTAAAGTAAAAGGATTTTTAAACAAAATGCTTAAAAACTAGCTAATAGAATAGTAAAAAGAGAATAATAACTTAAAAGGGGAAAATAAAATTACTTATTATAAGAGAAGTTATTTTAATAATAAAATAGTAATAAGCTATAAGGTTATTAAAGATTTAATTACTTAAGCTATTAGTAGGCTAAGTAACTTAAATAGACTAATTCGGCAAAAAGAATTAAGATTTACTAAAAAGTCGGTATATAAAGCAAAAGGCTAATAAGTTTAAGAATAATAAGGCTATTCCTTAAGATAAAGAACTTACTTATATTAAATAATAATTCTTTAAGTATAAAAATAACTTTTTTATTAAAATTTAAAAGATATTGCTTAAACGTAGTAATAGATTATAGTATAATAAGTAGCCCTATTTTTTTATAATAGTAAATTGTTTATTCGTATACTATTAAAAAAAGCTTATATACTACTTTTAGTAAAAAAATAACTTTTTAAGTATAATAATAGTTAGATTATAAAGAAGACTAATCCTTTTATATATATAATTAAGGTTTATAACTTTAAAGATTCTTTTAATATCTAAGCTATTAGCTAAAATATTATATTAAGATTAGCTTTTATATAAAAGTATAATCTTATAATAAATTAAATCAAGGCCTTTTAAAGTTAAAAGATAATATTTAAACTTCTTTTTATTAGTTTAATAAAAAGTAAACCCGGAATAAAACCCTTAATTAATTTAAATATAGTAATACCTAATAATAATAATAATATAAGAAATAACAAAGCCTATATAAATATAAATATTGCAATAAATAATAATAAGATAATTAAGACGACTAAAGATAATATAATTATAGCTAGTATAATTTAAGTAAAACAATAAACGCTAAGACTTAGTGAAAATACTAAAGGTTTTAAAGATAATTATAAAGCTACTTATAGTTTATTTAAAAATAAATATAAATCGAATACCTTAAAAAGTATTATATAGCTTTACCGTAAAAAGAAATAATAATTTATATAGAAGTTTAGAGTATTAAAAAGGTATTATTAATTTAAAGTACTTTAAAATGTAAATATAGTTGAAAAAATGTTTAAAAGATATTATTAACTTAAAACACCTTAAAGATTGTTATTTAAAAATACCTAAAGAATTTTAAAAGAAATATATTTAAGTATTTACGCTATAACTTAAAGTTATACTACTTATAATTTAAACACTTATCTTTTTTAAAGATAAGTATCTTAGCGTAATTTATTAAGTTTATAATTTTATAGTAAGAAAAGAAAAAGAAGACTTAATATAAATCACTAAACTAAATAAGGTAAAGGTATCTTATTATACAGATTCTTAGTTAAAACTAGCTAAAAAAAGGAAAAGAAAGGAGTTAAAGGAAAAAGGAGGAAAAACCTCTTTTTATACCTTTTTAAAGCTACTAAAAGGCCTTTTTTTATATACTTTTATTTACTTTTATATACTAATTTATAACTTATACCTTATATAACTTATAAAGTTACGAAACTACTTTTTAAGCTAATAAAAATAGCTTACGCTATCTTTATTACTAGTTATAAGTAGTATATACTTTATTACTTATAACTAGCTTATAAGACTAAATATCCTTATCTTATAACTTTTTATAAGATTTTATCCTTTTTTTAAAGGAGGCCTTTTACCTAAGCTTTATATAAGGTATTAGTCGATTATATAAAGTATCGGTCGATTTATTTAATACTTATTTTATTACTAGCTAAAGCTAAGTTAAGTTAATTATTAGCGTATTTAACTAATACCGCTTATAACTAATACTAGCCGTCTTTAACTATTAAGCTATATTCTTTCTTTTTATAACTACCGGTATTTACTTTAATAGTTATAACTTATAACTAGCAGTATTTACTTTATTAATTACTTTTTATATTTAGTAGTATTTGCTTTATTAAATATTAGTAACTTTAGTACTTAGGAATATTAATAGAATAAGGTTTTTATTATATATTCTCTTCTTTAAAGTCTTTTTAAACTTTAAGAGATAAAGGTCCTTTTTTATAAAGTACCTTTTTACTTAAAAAAGCTAAATAAAATAGTTAAAGAAATCCTACTTTAAAGAGAGTAACCTTAAGAGTTCGTTAAAGAAAATCCTAATCTTTTTTCTTTATAGATCGTATTTAAAGTAAAATCTTATTTTAATTTCCTTTTACTTTTACTATTTAAGATAATAAAGAAATCTTAGCTTAAAAAGGCTAATACTTCCTTTAAAGGGTTTTATCGATTAAAATCCTTAACCTTTCTTAAAGTATTTTTTAAGTGCTTTATAGGTTTTTAAGTATTATCTAAACTAAGATAATCTTTTTACTTAATTAAATAAAAGTATTTTTAATTTTCTATCTTCTTAGCAAGTATAGTCTTTACTATATATTTGCTTTTTTAACTCTTTTTAAGTCTATCTTTTTTACTATCTTAGCCTTTTATAAACTTAGCTTTAGTTAAGATATATAAAAAATAAGGTAGATAAGTAAACTAGTTTAAGGTTTTAACTTATAATTTCATTTTCTTATTTTCTTTATAACTTTAAAAGGTCCTATCTTCTTATAATTTAAAGACTTATTTAGTTTATTAGTTTTAAGATTCCTTTATAAAAGATATACTTTATCGCCTTTAGATAAAAAAAGTTTTAAAGACTACTTCTTATCGTAATAATACGATATCCTCTTAGTAATATATTCTAATTATAATTTTATAAATCCGTAAAAGCTAATTAACTACTTAAATTTTAATATAGCTTTTTTAGCTATGACTTCCTAAAGTAAAAAAGACTTATAGGCTTTTAGTATAAAGCTATAATTTACTAATACTAGAGTATTCTTAATAAGCTTAAAATAAGAGGTATTATACGCTAAATATATTATAAGCAAATTAAAAAGCTAGTTATCCTATTAATAATTTATATAGCTTTTAAAGTATTGCTTAAGCGTTTAATTTCATCGTTTTATTATTCTGTTTATTATAAGGTAAAAAGCAGTAAATAATTTATACTTTATACTTAAGGCTTATATTAAGCCTTATTAAAAATTCAAAATAAACTTTTAATTTTTATTTAAAATAGATTGACTTAAAAGTCTTTAATTAGCTATAATATATCTTATAAAAGTATAAGATAACCTTTTTATATTTATAGCTTTATACGTTAAAATAAAAATAGCTATACTTTATAAGACAACTAGCTATAACTAAATTAAAATCGTATTTTATACTAATTATAAGATTTATAGACTTTTATAATTTTATAATAAAGCTTTAAGCTATTAAGTCTTTAAGTCTTAAAGGCACTTTTAAATAAATTAAGTTATTATAAGGCTAATATTATATAGCCTTACTCTTATTTTATATATTATATAATTAATAACTCCTTAAACGTTCTTTTTAGGGTTATAAGTATTATAATAGTTTTTACTCTTATTATATATTTTCGTAATACCTTAATATCTATATAAAGAGTTAAAAAAAATTTATTATAACTATTTTCTTAGTCTTAATAGTAAGGAATAGCTTATTGTTATAAAACGCTATTTTTCCCTTTTACTTAAGATTTTTATATTATTTCTTATCTAGATTTTTATAAGAATTCTTAAGTAATTTTAAAGTAGGAAGATCTCTTTATATATTAAATAATATATATAACGTCTTTAACTTTAAACTACTATTATTATTTAAAAATAACAAGGTCTTTTTATATAGCTCTTTTTATTATTTAGGTCCGGTCGTTAGCTTATTATATTAGCTTAGTTATTTTTAAAACCTTTTTTTAATAAAATTTGAACTAAACTTTAAAAGGAATTTAGCTTATTTTATTTTTCTAGCATTTAACTACTATATTATTATAAAATAACTAATATTTTTTTAATTTTTATAACCTTAAGTTTATATTTATTCTTTAAGATATTATATAACGGAAACCCTATTCCGTTAGTAATTCTAAGTACCAAAAGTACTAATATTTAATAAAGTAGATACTACTAAATATAAAGGAGTAACTAGTAAAGTAAATACTACTAGTTATAAGTTATAACTATTAAAGTAAATACCGGTAGTTATAAGGAGAGACGATATAGCTTAACAGTTAAAGATAGCTAATATCGGCTATAAGCGGTATAGGTTAGATACGCTTATATTTAGCTTAAGCTAGCTTCGGCTAATAACGGAATTAGTATTAAATAGATCGACTAATACCTTATATAATTAACCGATACCTCGTATAAAGCTATAGTAAGGGGCCTTCTTTTAAAAGAGGATTAAATCTTATAAAAGGTTTTAAGATAAGAATATTTAGTTTTATAGGCTAGTTAAAAGTAATAAAGCGTATATTACTTATAATTAATAATAAAGATAGTATAAGCTATTTTTATTAGCTTAAGAAGTAGTTTAGTAACCTTATAAGTTATACGAGGTATAAGTTATAAATTAGCATATAAAAGCATATAAAAGTATATAAAAAGAAAGCCTTTTAGTAGCCTTAAAAAGGTATAAAAGGAGGTCCTTCCTCCTCCTTCCCTTAACTTATTTCCTTTTTTTCTTTCTTTTTCTTTAGCTAGTTTTAATATAAGAAATCCGTATAATAAGATACCCTTACCTTATTCGGTTTAGTAGTAAGCACTAAGTCTTCTTCTCTCTTTCTAGCTAGTAAATTTAATTAAAATAAATTAAGCCTTACTACTTAGTATATAAGAAATACTAAGGGTTCCGCGATATAAAACTAGCTTATAAGAATCTTTATAAACTTTTTAGCTTTAATAAAGAATACTTAGTATTTATATACTTAGTAAGTTCTTTAAGGTATTAAGTAAGAGAAAGGTATTTATTATAATTACGTCTATTTAATTCTAATAAATAGAAGAAGAATATCTATTTCTGCGATACTATAGCCGATTAGTTCGCCGTAAGCTAGTTCGAGGCATTTAAAGCTTTTTTATCCTCTTATAAGCTTTATAGATAGTAGTTCTATTTTAAAGATTAAGGCTCTTAAACCTTATATTAAAGAATTAGCTAAGCTATAAGAGTTTATTACCTTTCTTAAAGCTTATTTTTAGTTTTATTTAATTATAATAAACTAAGAAGTAGTAAAAGTTATATTTATATCTTATTGCTTACAAGGCCTAGCCGCAATATAGTTCGAACTGATTCTTAAGGACTATATAAAAAATAGTTTTAAAGATAGGAATTCCGAGACGAAGAACATTTTTAAGAATTTCGATAACTTCGAAAAAGCTCTACGAAAAACGTTCGGAATAATAGATAAGTAACGATTAGTAAAGCATAAATTAAGAAGCCTTAAGTATATTCTATCTTTATCGGCATACGTAGCTTAATTTAGATAAATAATATTTAAGCTAAAATAAGAAGACGATGCCCTTATAGCAACTTTCTATAAAGGTCTTAAAGAAGAAGTTAAAGACGAAATCTATAGCTTAGATAAGCTAGAGACGCTATTAAACTATATTAATCTAGCGGTTTTAATAGACAATAAGCAGTATAAACGCTAGTAGTAGAAAAAGCACCGTTTAACTCCCGGCGGGGTTATAAAGAAAATTAATAGAAAGCGATAGCGCGACTTAAGTAACGTAATAGACTTAAATACCCTTAAAGCGAGCCCGCTAAAGCCCGCTAAGAAAGCTATTTAATGCTTTAACTATACGAAGGAAGGCTATATTATAAGAGATTATATTAAAAAAGGAAATTTCTTTAAAGAAAGGAATATACTTATTTTTAAGAATAATGCCCTCTTAGCCTATAATCCGTGATATACTTTACTACTACCTTTAATAAAGGATACTAAAGAAATCGACGCTAAGCTTATTATGCTAACTTTAAGTCCGTTTAAGACTAGTTCGCTTATTTAAGGTCTTTATAAAAAAGAACCTAATAAAAAGATAAAGTTAAAAGCTAAAAGCTTAAACGACTAGTAAAGGAATGCTTTTAAGACTAAGGATAATTATAAGTAAGAAACTTCCTTATAAACTATTTACGAAGATAATAAAAACGCTCCTTATTTTAAAATAAATATTATACCCTTAAATACGGAAGAAAGCTATAATCCGGAAACCCTTAATTTGTAAAAAATAAATAAAGAGCCCTCTTTTAAGAAAAAAGATAGCAACGGGCCTTATACTCCTTTTATAGAATATCTTAATATAGTTATTACTATTAAGGATAGGGCGTATAAGTAGCTATCTTAAACTAAATCCTATAAAGATACTTACCTTATATACTTCTTAGATAAGTAAGGAAGCGGATAGTTTCTTAAACTAAGGAAGACTTTTAATAAACCCGCTATAACGACTAAAGAACTTACTACCGATACTAAGGTTTTTATAAAAAACCTTAAAGAGGATATTAAAGTTAATAAAGAGGAACTTACGCTAAAAAAAATCTAATAACTAGGTTAAAATTAAATAACTTTTACTCTTTAAGCAGTATAACGAAACGACTATTAAAAACCTTAAGGACGGTAACCTAGCTTTAGTAAATAAGATAATTAAGCTAAAGGAAGATTATATATCTCTTTCTATATATATTATTAATATAATTAAAGATAAAGAAGATCTAAAAAAAAAGAACGATAAGCTAGCTAATAAGCTAAAAGAAGATATAGAATTCCTTTATTTAGCTATTAAAGATATATCTAGACGATATAGTAAGTATTTCGAGATAAATTATAATCTTCGCAATAAGAATTATAATTTAGATATGCTTTTAAAAGTAAAGATATTCTTAAAAGATATACTTAAGAACTTGCTAAAAACGTAGTAAAATAAGCATAATAACCTTAGACAATATAATAAGATAATTCGTACTAAAAGAGTTTTTATTAATAATACCGCAATAAAAAATTATATTATTATTAAGGATTTAGTTTTTAAAGCTATTAAGAAGCTTAAGAACTTAAATAAATTAGTTCCGTAAAAAGAATTAAGATTTACTAAGAAGTTAGTAGACGAGGTAAAAAAAACTAACGAGCCTAAGAATAATAAGGCTATTTTTTAGTAAAAAGAACTTACTTACGTTAAATAATAATTTTTAAAGTATAAAAGTAACCTTTTTATTAGAATTAAGAGGACATCGCCTTAACGTATTAGTAGATTACGGTGCGATAAGTAGCTATATTTTCCCTTTAATAGTAAATCGTTTAAAATTACGTTATAAAAGAAAAAATAAGCCTTATATACTTCTTTTAGTAAAAGGATTACCCTTTAAGTATAATAATAGTAAAATTATGCTAAAAACTAATCCTCTTAAGTATATAATCGGGATTTATAACTTTAAAGATTCCTTTAATATCTTAGCTATTAGCTATAATATTATATTAAGACTACCCTTTTTACGGAAATATAATCCTATAATAGACTAAGATAAAGGCCTTTTAAGGTTTAAAAATAATACCTTAAATATTCCTCTTTATAGTTTAATAAAAGACGACCTTAAAACGAAACCCTTAAATAATTTAAATATAGCAATACTTAATAATAACTATATAAAGAATAGTAACGATAAAGATAATAAAGCTTTTTATATAAATATAAATATCGCAATAAATATCGTAATAAAAGACGATAAGATAACTAGTACGATAAAAGATAAAGTAACTACGATTAGTATAATATAAGCGAAAACGAAGCCGAACCTTAATAAAGAAACTAAAAGCTTAAAAGATAATTATAAAGCTACTTATAATTTATTAGAAGAAAATCTATTAAATACCTTAAAGAATATTAAGTAGCAATATTATAAGTAAAAAGATAAGATTAAGAAGAAACAGAGAAAGAAAAAGAATAAAAGTAAGATATATAAGAATAGATTATAGTGTTCGGAAGGTACTATTAGTTTAGAACACCTTAAAGAGCGAATGTAGTATATAAGACGTTCGGAAGGTACTATTAACTTAAAATACCTTAAGGATCGTTATCTAAAAATACTTAGAAATATACTAAAGAGATATTTCGATATATTTATACCGCTACTTAAACATAGACTGCTACTATAAAGTAATTAAGATTACGAAATTAAGTTAAAAGAAGGCTTTAAGCCTAGATTCTATAAGATATATAACTTAAATAAAAAGTATTTAAAATTATTAAAAGACTATTTTAATAAAAACCTATAAAAGGTTATATTAAAGAGTTTAAATTAAAATATAGAGCTCTTATACTATTTACTTTAAAGAATAGTAAAGATAAAGAAAAAACTCGACTTTATATCGATTTTAAAGAGATAAATAACAATATAATAAAGGACCGGACTTTATTACCTCTTATAAGCGAAATAAGAGATAGATTAGCTAATAAGCAGTAGTATACTAAGGTTAACCTTAAATCTACTTATAGCTAAATATGCATAAAAGAAAGAGACGAGTTTAAAATAGCCTTCGGAACGCGATACGGGCTTTATAAATTTTTAGTTATGCCTTTAGGATTAACTAATATACTAGTAACCTTTTAAAAGAGAATTAATAGTATATTAAATCCTTATTTAAACCGACTCTATATAGCCTATTTAGATAATATTATTATATACTTTAATACGCTAAAGTAATACTATTAAGAAGTCGATATAGTGCTAAAAGCGTTAAGAAAAGCTAGCTTATATATCTTACTAGAGAAACATAGCTTTAAAATATAAAAAGTGGAATTTTTAAGGTATATAGTTACTCCTTTTTATATAAGGATAGACCCTTAAAAGATTTTTATAATTAAAGATTAGCTAATTCCTATAAATATTAAGGAAATCTAAAGCTTTATAGGATATATAAATTATTATAGAAAATTAATATCGGACTTTTCTAAGATAATTATACCGATATCATCTATATTAAAAAAAGCTAAAACAGACCCTTTTAAGTAAAACTTAAAAGCAGACGAAGCTTTTAGAAACATTAAAAGATTACTTATTAAAGAACCTATATTAAATACCTATAATATAAAGAAGCTATTAAAATTAAAAACGGATTCTTTTAACTTTATATTAAGCGCGTAATTAAGCTAGCGCGATGAAAATAATATTCTTAAACTTATAGCGTTTTATTTAAAAAAGCTAATAAGGGCAGAAATTTCTTACTTAGTTTACGATAAAGAATTCTTTACTATTATACACGCTTTTAAAGAATTTCGGCATTATATTTTAAGGAATAAATATAAGCTTAAGGTTTATACGGATTATAAGAATTTTAGTTATTTTGCTACGATATAGTAGTTTTATGCTAGGCAAAGAAGATAGGCTAAATTTCTTTTAGAACTTAATTATAAGATTATTTATAAAAAAGGTTCTAAGAATAACTAAGCTAATATAATTAGCAGACGACCGAACCTTAACGATAAAAAAA